>JAYWLI010000066.1:0-59266 GCA_037074505.1 Albizia julibrissin
AGACATTCCTAACTGGAGAGAATCCAGTGTACAAGAAATTGAACTACCTCCAAGTAAGGACCTCAGTATACAAAGGAGCATCTTGGAATATGGATTAAGAAGAGCCTGTGTTCACCATATCCTTGATTCCACTTAAGTGGTCCATATAATTCATCTCCTTACAAGGATCTTTGAATCAGATTCACTTCACCTAAGACACCACCTAGGAGGACCTTAAATGCCAGCAGACAAACTGTCCTGGTGTCAGCCAATTTCAAGAATTATACCTAATGTAACATTGTACTTGTGGCACTGGGAAAAATCTGACTTAAGCATTCACTAAAACCTTGGCAAATTCTGGACTTTTGTGCGATCTATTGAAACATGAGAATCTGCAAATCCAACCTCAAAATCTTACTGTGCAAACTACTTTGCACCTTCAAATTTGAAGATATAGCTACAGGGACTTTCTATGTTACACACTCCAAAAGACATAACACACACACACAAAAAAAAATAATTTACATGAGGTAAAGCATAAAACTGCTTTAAAAATGTACAATATTTCTTCATATGGAAATCCAGTTGTGATTGGAGAAAGAATCCTGTGAATTACTTTAACCCTGGGTTACATCTACAGCTTTTCGCATCAGAGCGAGTTCTTGTGAATTCTACAGTGATAGTAGAAGTTACATGAAACAGTGCAATGAAATTCATCACCTACAATGCGTAGCACATGAAACTCCATACTGCATGAAGAGACAGGTACTTGTCACATGGAAACTAAAGAAAGGAAAGTACTCCCCATTATCTTTCATTACAAGAAACACATTGGAATTGTATAAATCATTGTAATACTAGAGCAAACATTCACAAAACAAATTAAACAAGGGGATAAGTGTCATGAATGCAGAGGAAATCAAAATAAGATATTTGCATGCTTTCAGTTACACAATCAACAAAATTGTTTACATTGGGGGGTAAAACAATAATTACAAGAAACTTTTGAGGTGCTTAAGTCACAGCAGCCTTAACATCTAACCCAGCAGAAAAGCTTTGAGGGTAAATTGCACTAAGTTTGTGCACAATTGTTTGGAAGTGGATACTTATTCATGCAGTTAGGGAGGGATATGAAGTTCGTGGTGTTAGTGAAAACTGGTGCTTCAAGATAAGATCAAAACCTAATATAATGCACCATAATAAACTCTAAAAAATGGGACACAATGCACACTTGCTTTCATAAAGAGTGAGAACCGTCTTTGTTTTAAAGGAAAAAATTGACACCATTTCAACTCCTGTTGTTCAATGAAGAGCAAATTAAGTGTAAGTTCTGATTTCATTCTTCCAAGCTCTGCTACCCCACTCTATTTGAATCATGAACAGTTACATCTCTGAAGCTGCCAACTCACACACACTTGCACACAAACATACTTCCTTTCTCATGCATTCACACTAAAATAATTGCCACCATTGCATTAGGCATTCTGTGCAACAAAGACTTCTTAGCTACTTGTTAGTCAGAGTAGGTGTCGTAACTGGACCCACAAAACTATGGTACAAAAATATTCATTGAGTGAGGCTCATCCCTAGTGAATTTCCACATCACTTGACATTTCTGAATCATCATCTGAATATGTTTCAAGTGATGGGGACAGAGGTTCTTCAGATAGGTCTGTGTGTGATGAGTGGCGAGAGAGGCCCATTGGTGCATCAAATTCGTCAACTAAATATGATGCATTCACTGATGATGAACTAGGCCCTGCTGACAGCTCTGGCAAGTCTGGTTCGGTATTTCCTTGAGCTAGTTCTGAAAGTTATGAGAGAAAACAATCAATAAGCTGCAAGGTAAGAGAATAAAGTTTTCTCAGGATTGAATGGAGGTACTTACGAACAACGTAGTTTTCAAGGGCTCGTGGAACCATACTCTTAGCCTTCACCAGTTCCTCTGGTGTACATTCTCCTTTGTCAAGACCTGGCCAGGAAAGAACAATGCAGGATGATGCTTTCCAATTTTACTATTATTGAAATAGTAATGTGCAATGAATTCAGTCTGAGTTATTCACAGCTTTACAGTCAAAAGACTTTCTTACCTAGAACCATTCCCATTCGTTTAAGAACCTCAATATCGTCATGAATTTCAAACTTGTCATCAAAGTTGAACAGATATTCCATTCTGTCAAATAAAACGAAAACACAACAATAAATATGCAGTGCAATGGATGGATAATTAATGTCAGACAACTTTGGACAAAAGAATCAGACATACTTGTCATTAGAAATTCTGCAATCAATAACAGTCTTCTTGCTTGTGTTGACAATGATGAAGGGTAGTTGAATTGCAGTGTTGGGTGCAGGTGCTCCATACTTGCTCTCTTGTCCTCTATTTCGTTCTACTAGGTTTTTGAAAGAAATTTGCTACAAAAAGGAAAAGACAAAACAACAAGTTAAGGGAGAGCCTTGAGCAGCTTTTCAGTCAAAGTTTGAGAGAATCTTACCTGTAGAATTAGCTCATACAACTGTTGAGTTTTTTGTTTGATTCGCTCCCCGATGAGGTGCTTGTCTCTCTCCAATGATGTGCACTCTTGGACTGAGTTAGTGGGTAGACCCAACCACCTGATTTCTTTCTTTTCCTTGGATATTATATTCATTGCCATAAGCACATTTAAGGCATCATAGACTCTTCGCCTGATGTTTTTCTGATCATACTGCAAAGGAAAAAGTTGTAAAAATCCATGAGGATAAAGAAATAGTCTCAACAAGAAAATGTGGGGCAAACCTGGTCTGAAGGTGAGTTATTATGAAGGTTGCTTGGGTTGGTAAACTCAGCAACAAGCTCGTCTGCAACCTCATTATAGGATGTGGTACCCTTTTTCCTAACTTTCTCACACACTTTCATGGAGAAGTGTCTGAGACCTTTCCCCACTTTGTCTGATTTTCGCCGTTTGCTGAAAAAATAATGTGATTTACTATCATACCATAATCAATCATACTGCACCTAAATGTTTTGAGAATGACACAATCTACTTACTAGGCAGGCACATGTTCCTGTTCCATATCGTGGCGTTTACGCGAGCCACTGTGGTCCAGTATAGGGGAAATGTAATTCTTGGATGACGGCTGACTAAGTTGCTGTGCTGAAGGTTGTGATGAATGTTGAGCTTGAACAACCTGAGTTTGTTGCTGCATGGTAGCTTGAGTTTGGATTACATTGGCAGATGTGTGTGAAATGTTGGAGCTGACTAATCGTTGTTGAGATGTCAACATTTGCTAGAAACAGACAAAAGGCAGATGCTACTTACAGACCAAAATAGTTCTTCCACAAACATTACCATCATTATTATTATTACTTAAAAAATTCAATGTTTTAGTACTGATGTATACATACCATTTGTGCTGGTGTAAGAGTAATTGTTTTTGGGACACTGCCCATAACTTTCATCGGGGCTGCCTTGAACAGTCTGAAGTGTCATGACTCTGGGGCCTGAACAAACAGAAGGATAAAAATATTTTTAAAAAACCAAGATTATCTTTACAGAACTAGAAAGTCTGTTGGTTATCATGACTTACTTTGCCCAGATTGTTTTGCTAAATTAAGAGTTCGGATGAGCTGACCACCAGCCAATAATGTTGTGCCCTAGAACAGAAATTATGGTTGTTACGTTTGAAATGTGAAAAAAACATGATTACTATGGCATTCATCTGGGTTTGAAGGCGTCTAACAGACTTCAATTAAAACTAAAGAGGAGGGGGGGGGGGGACAATTTAAAAAAAAACAAACAAATTTAATGGCATTAATACAGTTGACATGGTAATTGCACTCCACCTCAGTTCCTGAAATTCATTTTAAATTTATGTAAAACTAAAAAAATTTCTTACAGAAAAAGTTTCAAAATAAGAAATTGCCAAATCTATTTACTTTCCTAATTTGCATAAAACAAGATTTATTGCAATAAATACACAGTTAAAGAATCAACTTTCAGTTTTGTGCTCTCATAAAATGTCGTTCTGGCTGTCCAAAGCTTTTTGAAGCTATCGGATCGGAGTGCTCCAATCGGCCACGGGAGCCATAGGGCAGCTATGGGACGGACATAACCTCCAAACTACGACGCAACGCAAGTGCAGTTGCGGGGCGCGGGCCGGGCCGGGCAGGAAAGCCGACCCGAAATCCCGATGGCCTGGGCCTCCGACACACCTTAGAGGACGACGACGACTTCGCGGACGGGACGAGGACGATGGCCTTGGCCATGGTGGCGGGGGCGGGGGCGGGTCCCGGCCTCCGCGGAGGAGGCGGCATGACGGCGGACATGGCCTCGGGGCCGAACGGAGCGGAGCGGAGCGCAAAGCGCGAGCAGACCGCGCCGCGCGCCGCGGTGCGCGGTGCACCGTAGTGGAGCGGGAGGAAGAGGGAAGGGAAGGGGAGCCCGACCCAGCCCGGGGCTCGGCGCACAGCGGCAACTGTGGCTGGCCTGGCCTGGCCGGCGAACGCGGAGCCAACGCGGCGCGCGGCCTGCCTGCCTGGCCCTGGGAGTGCCGGTAGACCGACCGCGTTGGTAGACCCCGCGCGGCGCCCAGCGGCGCCACTGCCAGAGCTAGCAGCTACGCAGACCTAGCCGGCCAGCAGGGGCAGTGCGACGTCCACGTCGCGGGGGTCCGGCAACTGCTTTCGATCCGAGGGCCCCCTAGTCGCTAATCGGTGCGCTGGCTGGGGTGGCCGGGCGCAGGCGGGCCCAAGGCCTCGGCCCATTCATTGAGGGCGCCGGGCCCGCGACAGCCCGCGGCCGACCCCTCCAGAACAGGGGCGCCAGCTAAGCGCCAGCGAACTACCGGCGGCTGGCCTGGGGGAGGGCAGGGGGGCGGTGGCGTCATCCGATTTGGGACTCGCAGCCCAGCCCCTGCGCCACGAGCGGAGCGTATCCTCCCGAGCCGCAGTGGGAGGGAGAGGGCCTTCTTCTCCTCCTTGCGGTGCTCGAGGCGCGGAGCCTCAGACTTCCTCGACGGCCACGGACAGACAGAGCCTCGGCAAAGGAAAAGGTCCTCTCGGTCTCGGCAGATCCGCAAACCGGCGACGATGCCGCAGGACCTAGTCCTTCCCTCCGGCCAGCTGACTAGGCTAACGCGGCCTTGCGGGGAGGCACTAGTGTAACCCGGCCTACCCCCTCCACACGCAATGGGCCACGCGGGCCTGCGGGCCACGCCCCCGAGCGCGATGCCCGTGGCCGCCACCCGCCCATGCCGAGCCGGGCTGGAGCGGCTGGAGCCACGGACTTGCTCGAGCGGTCCTCGCCCGCCCGACCCGGCCTGCTGGCCAGAGCCGGCTGGAGTTGCTGGAGTCTCCCACGAGTCGCCGGCTCGCAGGGGGCGACCACGGCGACGACCTCAGCCTCCTCCAGGCCCGGTCCGGCGTCCCGGTTCCGGCTTCCGGAGGCATTCCAGCAGGGCACAGCCAGGGCCTGGAGGGCCTGGAGCTGGATAGGAGAGTCCACAGTCCTCGCGCTGCTTACGCGCCTGCCACGCCAAGGGGAAATAACTTCGAAAAATTTTGTACAGCGTGAATTTCTTTGACCAAAACATTCAAAAAAATTCAAAAGGTTAATGATTTTTTTCAAACCAAAAAATTCTACAAAATTCAAAGAAATTCAAAAAATTAAAAATTTTGTAAAGCGTCAATTTTTCTGGCCGAAAAATTCAAAAAAATTCAATGAAATTCAAAAAATTCACAAATTTATCAAACCAAATTACAAAAAAAAAAAAATCACAAAATTTTTTAAAAAATCAAAACCTTCAAAATTTTGTACAGCAAATTCAAAGTTATTGCTTCTTTTGCCACGCTGGACACTGGTTCCGCAGCTGCTAGGCGGGGCGGTGGTTTCCAGCGGCAGCCTTCGGCCACGCGAGGGACACGACGATAAGGGGATCACGGTGCGGGAGGGGTCCGAACCGGATCGGCAACGTGCCGTCCTTGGCTTGGCCATGGCGGCCCCGACGGCCCGACGCCGTGGTGCCCAGTCCATGCGCTGTGCTCCGGCCCAGGCAGCGCAGGGCGGTGCAGGCAGGGCGCAGCGCTGGCCCGGCGGGCCGAAAAGCGAGTAGCAAGGTGAGGTGAGGTATGTGTGGGGGGCGGGCTGGCAGGGTCGGCCCCATCCCCGCGCCCCGCTCCAGGCCGGGGCTGCGGCCCGCACCGCTGCGTCTTGCGCCCTCCGGCCCGCCGCCTCCAGCAGGACAGCTGCAGCAGTGACCTCCCCCCTCCCCCTCCGTTCCAACGGACGACGCGTCTGCCGCCGAGCTTCGCGTCGCGGCGCTGCCCGATCTGAATGGCCGCGGGGCCGCCGACGAGAAGCCCTTCGCACACAGCTCCTACTCGCTGGCTGGCACGCCCTGGGAGGCACTTGGGGGAGCACGACGGCAGGGGGCGCGGGGCTGGGGAGGGGGGCGCCGCCGAGCATCCATCCCTCCGGTAGCAGGAGAGGGCTGAGGTCGTTTGTGGCCTCGCCGTTGAACGGCATCGCGAGCGACGCGGGTGCCTGCAGGTGCCTGTGCTGGGGGTCCCGGCGGCCACCTTGGCCCGTGGCCACCCGTGGCCCTCAGCCGGCTGCCTCGCGGGGCACAGGGTGCGCTTGCCGTGCCGCCCTATAGCGCCGCCGTGCCGCGCCGGGATCAATAGACATACATAATGCGGCCTGGCCTGGCTGCCGCCAACGGCCCCGCAGCCCTAGCGAGCGCGCTGCGAGTGCGGCGATGCGGCGCGCCACAGGTAGCACCCGACCTAACCCGGCCCATCCGGGGTCAGACAGCACGGCGAAAGGCAACGGTAGCCGCACCAGGCCCTGCCATGGCATGCCAGGCCAGCTCACTCCCAGCGCTCTCGATCTCGGCGTCGACGGCTCCGGGGCTACCACGCCAGGGAAGTCCAACCTCGGTTTCGTCGTCGACTGCCGTCGACGGCGTCTTGGGCGCGGCCAAGCTCCCCAACAGCGCTTTACGTAATTTAGGGACGCCCCCGGGATGCAGCGTCGCCGTGGCCCGTGCGGCCGCGAGCCCACGAGGAGTAGAGGGGAGGACGGAGGCCGGCGCGGCTCGGCACGGCACGGCCACAGTCGTTTTCCCGCCATCACCGCGTACTCGCGAGCCGCGCCCGCAGCCGCAGCGCCAGCCCAGCCAGCCGTTGAGGGCGAGGGCGAGGGCGTCCGCTAGCGTCCACCCGTCCCGTTGTGTGGACGTGGACCTCTCTCCGGCTCCACACTACGATACCGATATGCCAATCGGACGTTCCGGGCGCGTACGCACCGAACGCCCCAACCCGATCCGACCCTCCCCGCGAAGGCGGGATGTGAAGGGGAACACCCACCCACGACACGGGACAGCCGCGCAGGCCAGCGCGCCACGCGCAGGCAGGGCCCGCAAGTAAAATAAAAGGCTCGGCAGCTGCGACTTGAGCCCTCAACTCTCCAGGATTTTGAATCGACGGCGTAACTACAACGTGGTTCTGGAGAACTGGTGAAACGTTGCAGCCGGAGGAGTTGACCTGGATGACGATTTGGACCCCAACAGCATGACAGAGCGACAGCCTTGCATCGCTAAGGACAAGGGTGCTGTGAGCCAGGCTGAATAAAGTCAGCAATAGCACGATCCTAATCTTTCCGTAACAGTTAAGGTTGAGATTCAGGGCCTATATTATACCACCGCACATGCTGATGCAGTAGAAGTAGAGGATGCCACATCTTTCCACGACAGCATAATGACCCAACATATCACAGAGTAAAGCAATTAAGAAAGCGTCTCCTGATACATGCAGAGCAGTCACCTACATAAACATAACAAAGTATTTGTACAACAAACTGTTGCAAGTAGGATGAGTTGATTTACTGCAAACTGTATATCTTTGGAACCTTGGCTACCATGATGGGAATAAAGAAAATTATCAAGGATGAAAAGGTACAGGAGGCAGAGGAATTACTTACTTGGCCATCTTGTGATGGGGTCTTGAAAATGGCACGGACACCAGGACTGGAGGTGGATACAAGATTGTTCATTCCTTTAGGAGTGGAACCAGCCGCAAGCTTGATGACTTGGGGCTGACCTGTTAACATATCATACATAAACTTCAGTACTGAAACATATTGAAGATTTCATTGCTGGAGAGGAAAAATAACCGAGCATCATGTACCATCATGATTGTGGACAAGTTTGCATGGTACCATACATAATATTGGAGGAGAAGGAAAAAAATTGCTAGAGGCCACAATACTACATAGAATACAAGTTGTCAATGATAAAAATTTAAATGAGCGAAAAATCATTTAAAATTTCTCTTAATAGTGGGGAGAAGGATGGCAGACACCTATAACCTCAACTGCACAGGTCTGTCGACAGATACATAACAATCAAACAGTCATAAGAGCCATAAAGTCAAACACAGTTGAGAGGGTAATTCCTAAGAGATTACAGCAAGTGGAGGGAGTCTCGAGGTGAGACCGAAATGTATACTACCCTCTCGATGATCGTCTTACCGAGGTAAACACATATTGAGACAAAGCAAAATTTCGCCCTATAAAGGCATTGGGGTCTTCGGACATCATGTAATGACTGACACATAAAATTAAAAGAAAACAATGCACGACTATCCTTCATCTAAGCTAATTAAGATGAGTGGGGCGTCTTCCGACACGATGAATGGAATGCATCATGCAGGGTACGTGACGAGTAAGGGGTCCCGAGATTCGCCGATTTGAGAGGTTAGCGTCTAACGTAACCCGGGTCATTCACAAGTAGAAAGTTCCAAAGTCTTACGAGATTGAAATGGAAACACTGGTGCATTTCCTACCGGCCTGTACATTTTGTACGGGTTAAAAGGTCGAAAAGGACCGAGTATCAAGCTTAAAAACTCATCGTGGCAAGCTGCTTCCGCCTCTATGGCATCACTTGATATACTCACCACGAATGAAAATGTTGACCGTATTTCCTTGTTGACTCATGTTGAAATCTCCTGAGCTTGACTTAAGAGACTATACCTAGAGTTTCAAACACTAAATTACGACGAAGTCTTCTCACTTTTCAGCCCTACAAATTGGCCACTTTTCGTCAACTGGTCAAAATGGCGACTAAACGAGATGCACATTTCTAGCCTTCGGCAAAGATAAATACAAAAAGTACTTCACAAATTTCTTCAAATTTCGTTACATGAACGATAGAACTAGCAAGGCAAGCCAAATAACACACGAAGAAATCTTAACACCAGGTAGAATTTGCCACTAGAAACTAGGTTCTGTGGTGCAAAAACACCTGAGATGAGGCTTGGCGGCAGGAAAATGCTACACAGCTGATTGGTTACTGTGTATCACGTGGTCAAAACTCGGTACTCGTAGACAGAGGAACGGGGGACCGGAAACAGAAAGAGGCGCGCATTTTCGCTGCTCGCTTGTTTTGGTTTCGTTCCTTGTTTCAGCAGTGTACCGGCAAAATGGTGGATGATGAAGACAACGGTGTCGCTGGGAAGCTAAAAGATCACATTCTCGAAGTTATATTTTCGTATTTAGACTTGCACGATTTAAGGAATTGTTCTTTAGTTTGTAAGAACTGGTATAGAATACTGAATGACGAGAATAACGACGTGTGGAGATTACACTGTGTTAATAAACTCGCGGAGGACGCAGTCACGTCCGATCTGTTGTCGTCTGTGCCAACCTACAAGGCTAAACTGAGAGGGTTTCACCACGCTTGGAATCCTCACGACTGCTCGAGGAACGTGTACATCAAGCCTAACGGTTTTACTCTTCACCGTAATCCAGTGGCACAAAGTACGGATGCATCCAGAGGGAAGATTGGCTTCCGACACGGTCGTCATGCCTGGGAAGTGATATGGGAAGGGCCTCTGGGCACTGTGGCTGTCATCGGTATTGCTACTAAAGATGCCCCGCTTCAGTGCCACGGCTATGTAGCCTTACTGGGCTCGGATGATCAAAGTTGGGGATGGAATTTGGTTGACAACCACCTCCTGCACAATGGCAATTCTCAGGGAAACTACCCCCTCCTCAACAACGCCCCCAAGTACCAGGTGCATATATGTCAACATAACCTTTTCTAGTCATTTCGATAACTATCGTTGGCCATTGTAAATTTCTTTCGTATTCTATTTGCTCTAAATCACATTTTTTTTGTCGATAGTAGTTCGGTGTTTACAATCTCTTTTGCAGTTTTCGTTGTAGTTGCTTAATTCAAGATCACAAACATTATATTTGCTGTCTATCATTTTGTTGGCCTTGGCTCTCAATATAAACAAAAAATTACTATGCCTTAACATGTCGTGCAAAAATAAAATTCAAATACAGTCACTAATGCACATGTTTCAAAGTTGTAATTGAATTACTCTCTTCTATTTTCGATGTACTCTAACCACTGAAATATAGAAGTGTTCCTTCTTTTGTTGCAGGTTGGTGAGCGAATTAGAGTTATCCTAGACTGTGAAGATAACACCCTGTCATTTGAAAAGAACTATGAATTTTTAGGTGTAGCATTTAGAGGTGAGGTTATCAAGCAAATCATCTTCTTTTGCCTTACTATCTCCTACCACTGCCTGTAGTTGACATGTATGTTTTGCAGGCCTTCCAGTACAGCAGCCTCTGTATCCAGCGGTTTCAGCTGTCTATGGAAACACTGAGGTCTCAATGGTGTACCTTGGTCCACCTATGGATGGTTAAACTAATCTCCAGCATGTTTTCATTTCATTACATAGTATGTAAATGAAAATCATCTCACATCAAAAAATATTTATTTTTAAAATGTCAAAGAAAGCCTCATTCGAGGGGTCCTGGCCAGGTTTTTCGGAAGGTGTAACCCTTGAAGTATTTTTGAAGAATTAATCACCCTACATATTTTCATTGTATGTATTTGTTTGGAGAGACTTGTATCAGGGATTCAAAACATTTTAAATGTACCCTATGTAAGGCCAGTTGAGTCTAGTCCTATTTCGGAGAGCAGGGTTATAGTTGAAGAATTCTATGAGAAGTTAGTTGTATCTCATACTGCTAGCATTGTTTCTGTGTCTAACATATAATTGATATTTCCATTTCATTCAGTCATAATATATCGCTGGATAGGTCATTTCTTTTACTTTTGTAGTGGGTGCACCAACTATGTACCCTTACTTCCGCCAGTTTTGACCCAATATTTTTATTGAGATTGTCAGGTTAATTATATTCCCAAAGTTTTGTGTGGTTTTGTAATCCTGCCCCCCCTTCCCCCCTGCCTGTCTTTTCAGCATCAGGCTTTTGTTTGTTGATTTGATGATATTGTATGTGATATTTTAATCTGGATACTTTCACTGTTTTTTTTCTAAATGTCAAATGTCTCATGAACTTATTTTCATTTATTTGGATTATTGTATGTGTATGAGTGGCTTTGTAATTGGTGTCGTGGCTTCCTCTTCTATGGATTTCTTTCTCCCTCAGGAAAGTGCTTTAAGTCACTGAGCAAGTGTAAGCATGTTGATGCTTAACGTTTTAAGTGTTTTTATTCAGTTTCACTTTTTAGACTTCCAGCATTGTTCTCATCTTGCAACAGTTTGATTCATCAGTCTTCTGGTGAAGACTGGTTTTATCAATGTTTCAATCCATTCCTTATTATTCCTTAAGCTGAATGATGATTCCCCATCTTTGTTCTGTTTATTTACCCTAGTCATTTTTACTTGCTTTTGCATTCATAAGCTGTATTAAGTAGGTGTTGTATTTCTTCTTTGATCTCATTTTTTGAATAGTCTTGTATTGGGAGATATGAAGCTACCCCCCCCCCCCCCCCCCCCCCCCCAATTTGATTTTACTCTCATGCATAATTGTATTGTACTGTGATGGGTAAGGAATGCAAATGTCCTCCCATGATTGTGTGAATTATTGTACATCACTTCTAGTGTACAGTCAAACTGCACTTTTCCCATTTTTATTTTTGTGCTTGTAAGGTGATAATAAAGTCTTATTAATTGTTGATTCAGTGACTTAAATAATCATGTCCCACGGCTCAAAGGATTGAACAACCACATAGTCAAATCAAAGGCTCAAGCAGTTCTAGAGCTCATTTCTCATTTATTTTTAGTTCATTTGTTATAAAATAAAATCATCATACGTCAAAAACTATGTTAAGAAGCGCAAGATTCATAGAGACCTATTTTTAATAAAACAATGGATACTACTCCCAAAATTGTGAATAGGTTTAAAACATCTCATCAGAATCCATTTCATTATCTGACTTGCTACCGCCACTGTCTGATGCTAAATCAGGTTTAGGTGTCCTGCCCTTCATCTCTGTCTTCCTCCTCCTGAGGTTAACTGGAATTTTTCTTATCTCTGCACAAAGAGAATTTCAAGACATAAGATGAAAGGATTGGAAAGTGATGATCTTATGGCCATTGTATCTTACCTTTGTTTATAGCTTCTAATGATAACCCACAGTCAGAGTCACTACTTGCACCTGCTGTCACTTCAAGATCACATGATAGCCATGGAAATCTACGTTTTGAAGCGAAAGGCCTTCCCCAAAATATTCCTGAGGACAAGTTTAGTAAGATTAAATGTCACCTTCAAATATATTCAGACAGCCCTCCAAACCATTACACTTACCACTACATGCTTTCTTTAATTTTAGTTCGATTGTAAACCCTTTAAAACAGGGCTTAACACTATCAGGCCAGATAACTCCTCTTAACTGCTGGTTTAAGTGATATATTCTTCCACCAACTGTAGCACTGTCAAAGGCAAGTAAAACTAAATATAAAATCAGACAAAAATGTCCGCATATAGCATCCTTGATAATTGTTACCTGAACTGAATAGAATTGTGGGTCCAGTTAAGGTAGTAGCTGTCCACTTCAGACAAACAGATTTTTAACCATACATAATAGAGGTCCTCTACCCATTTAGTGCGAGGTGCACGAGCAGGCAATAATGGTGGAAAATTGTATCGTCCAATAGTGTCTCCATCCTCTTCCCAATCAGAGAGGTTTTGACCCTGCTCTGTAACTACCTTTCTCTCAGAAGGTTGTTGAGTGTTATTACTAGCACCTGTTACATTATCTCCTGTTATATTGGGAGCCTGAGAGGTGTCTTGACTGATTGGACTTCTACCATGAGATATCGCTTCTTTGAGAGTAGCTTCAAACTCTGGATCTGCTTTCAAAAACTCCTAAACAAATGTTTTGAAAATGTCAAGTTGGTTTAGGCAATTAAATGTAATACACATAACTTTGAAATGCATAAGTTCACATCAACAATTACATTTATAATATCACCATTAATATCAAAGCCAAAATCAAACCCTTCATTTTCAGAGGCTTCACTCGAACCTTCATCTTTGAATTCAAGGTCTGACACATTTAGGTCTTCAAACTGATTCACTCCCTGCTCTCCAGATTCTGCTGACTCATCTTCACTCAAACTTTCTCTGAAACATTCCGACATACAGAATTGATTGCCAGTGACAATTTGAAGACATGATTTGCAGGAACACCACACTAAAGAAAAACATACTGATGGAACATAGAAATATCCAGATCGAAATCGAGATATCTCATCTCATTTTGACAAGGCTTAACCCCATCCAGTGCTAGTAAATCTTTGTTGATAATTGATGTGTCAGGTTTGGAAAAGTCAACATGCACAACAGCAACAACAAAGTGCTTGCCCCCTGTTACAATTGCTTTCTTGTGCTCAGCAACCTACAAAGTTAGTAAAACAAGATATTACACACTACTCTAAAGAGCCCAAGAGATGTGGCTTACACAGCTTACCACCTCACATGGAAAAAAACTTACCTTGGCATATAGAGTTTTACCACCATTATCAGTAAGATCACGAATCTTGTTGGCTACATCACATGAAGATACTCCGGCAAGGCTACACTCGATTGCCTGAAACAAGTGTAAAAGTTGATGCTGGGAAAGAATTTCTGCAAACTAAGAAGTTGGGGAGCTCAAGGGGCAAATGCAGTCAATAAATTATCAAAAATGATTTTACCTGAAAAGGTAATTTTGTTATGGCCCAGTCCGGTATGCACTGCAGTTCATTGACAGACACATCTCTTGTGTTACCATAGTCCACATAAAATACAGTGAATGACTCTTCACTTTTAGACAGTATTTGAGCCCGATACCACCTGAAATAATTGACATTATAATACTGTAAAACTGTTAAAAGATGCACAAAACTAAAGAAAAGTGTAAATAGACTTGCTTTTCTTCATAAAGTGCCAAACAGAAGTCCCCTCCTTCAAAACACCCATTGTCCAGTTTCTGTTTCGGAGGTGCCTGATTGATCTCATTGACCAAAGTCTCCAGTCTGCAAATCACAAGATGTAAAATGTATAACCTTCATGATCGAACATATTCCAGGAATACTTTGATGGAAAAACTTACAAAGATTGGAATTTCATCTTTTGAACAAAAAGGACAGAAATATTTTCAAAATCCTCAGCACAGACAAAGTGAATATCTTCAAACATATCGCGTTCAAGAAAAGCCCATTCTGGCTTCACATTAGATGTTCGAAGGTTCGGTGTCTTAACCACTGCACATATGTGAAAATAAGATTTCTCAATTACCTGATTAGTAATACTACAGCAATGACAAGATAATGCAATTTCACACACAAACCTTGAGGAACTAAAGCAGACTCATCCTTCCCGCATAGCTTAAACAACTGTGAAATATGATCAGGATTTTCCAAGGCATAATTTCCGGCAAGAAGTTTTTCCTTTATGTTCATACGCTTCACATTTGTTTTCATATGAGGCAACCATTCCATAATGTGCACACAATCAACCAACAAGGTGCCTGTCATACTTAACACAATCTACCACAATTTTTTGATAATGAGGGAAAGACATGAAAAAGAAAGAAAACCTCACATTCAAAGCTGATGCTGCTACATGCTCATTTGGGGAGCACTAAAAATTGAACTTTAAGATCTAACCTTTCCTTGGAGATGGGTATTCCTTTCAGATTCTTGATCACCACTTTTTTTCATCCACTTTTGCACACAATATTTTCCATCAATACCATAATCATCATCTTGGTCTGCTGGAAGTAGACCACACAAGAAAATGTCTATCACTTGAGCTGGGAAGGCCTGCAGAGTCTCAGGCAATTTATGAAGTGCAAACACCTTGAACAATGTTGAAAGGTTCAGTTAAATACAACTTTAAGAATCATAACTTGCACATTGTTAGAGAGGAGTATGTGTTCCCAAACCTGGAAAGGCTGCTGCTTCCCTTCATCAAGGAACTGAACTAAAACTAGTTGGGGATTTCCACGCTTATCTTTTCCGAGTATTTCTAAAAACTTGCACTCTGTGATAAAGATTTTCCACCGTTTCTACAGCATATATGTCTCCTATACACACATTAGTCTTCAACTCTCTGTCGCAGAATAGAAGTTTAAGAAAAAAAATTTGCAGTGTTATTATTTTACAATGAGGCTAAAAGTAGTTCAGATTGCCAAAGCAGGACCTACTCATTATTTGGATTCTTGATATGATTGAAATGTTTGGCCAGAAGTGCACAGAGTTTGAAATAATTTGAAGGCCAAAGTATCTTACTTCCATCTTCAGCAATATGTTCTATCAGACGCGCTGAGAAATGAGCTGTACTGTGTACATGCACAACCTCCAAAGTTACCCAACCAGACCTGAAATTATGAGTAAGAATTAAGAAGAGTGGCACCTGTACCAACCAATTGTAGAAGTCGACAGCAGTTTAGACTAAGCAAAATAGTAGTTCCATTCTCATCTACATCAGACAGCCTGAGACTGAATATGCGTACCTTGGAAGAATACAAGATTCATCCAATTCTGGCATGAACACATGTCTGTTAGGACAGTTGCTTTTCATGCACTGACCATACATTTTCAGGTCTTTGCAAAACAGCTTGTTGAACTTGGTTTTGATTTCCTTCATTTCTGAAGCAGCCTACAACATGGAACCAGAATACAAATTATAAAAATAAAAGTAAAGCCCTAAACTGAAAACTTCTTTGAATGCTTCATTTGCATCATGAGTGCTCCGCAAGCAAAGATTCCTGGCCCACAGGCCAAGCCAGCACTTAAAACATGAATAAAGTACCTGTGCAGCTTGCAGTAACTTTGTGTCCAGCTGAACTTTGTCAGATATTCGTTGCATGAGCTTGGTTATGACAGGCAACTGGTCTGAATTTGTTCCATCCATTATCAAATGTATTTCTGGTCTTTTACTTTTGCTCTGCAATGTACAGGACAAGTTTGATCAGTTAGTTAAACACAAATAAAATACTTTTCTGTTATCACTATCAAACTTATTTTAACCTTCGAATAGACTATATCACCTTTGGCTCAAAAACGTTTGGTAAATTATCAAGAATGGAACCGAGGCGCCTTGTAAAATAAGTCTTATCTTGCATGGGCAGACTGCAACAAAATTACTGATTCAGCTTGAGAGTTCAATATATTCATTAGTAAAGAGGTGTCAATATTTTAATCACTCACCTGTAATGCACAAGGCATGTTGCATCTCTTCTCCGAAAACAGTCAAAATCAGCATCAGTGCATACCAAAGTATAGTGATGTCCAGCTGTAGTTGTATCCCACCGTTCACGAAAAACTGAAGGAGAGAGGAAAAGTACACATGGATGAAAGAAGTTGCCCAAATGGAAGAAACCTCAAGATCAGACTCATTAAGGACTGAGGCCCCACAGACTGAACAGCTACTGAAGGGCTTGAGGCTCACACATTGACAATGCTAAGATCATAATACCCTCAGTCAGCCAGCCCTACAGGGCCAGCCCAGAACAAGTTTGAAGCTGAAGTCATAAATTAATTATTCAGTCATAATCCTATAATACTGTCTTATTTATGGGGCAAAAAGATAGAAAGAAACGAAGTCTCTTTACAGTACCTTCAAAGTGAGTTATGCTGGCACCAGCTGAAGGGGCTAAAATATTCATACACGCATTAGTGAGAAATTTTTCTACTTCAGCGACCTCACATTGATTACAAAATACTATAGTTTTGTGCAAGCCCCCGATTTCTCTGAGAATCTCTGTCAATAATGATAATGGGGAAAAAAAGAGAAGAGTAATTAGAAAACATTAACAAGTCATTAAAATAGAAGTCACCTGCACAATAATTTCAATCCTGTTGCCACTCACGGGTAAGCTTATTTAGTTTATTTTCTGTCCTTGTGAGATGAAACTGAACTTCTGGTTTTCCATAAACACAAGCTTCATAACAATCATTTATGACAAGCAAAGGATTTCCTAGCACCTGCCAAGAAAATGAGAGTAACCGAGGCTCCCATTTTTCACTTGATATAATTACTTGAATAGGTCTTGCCTCACTCTTTGTGCGAATAACTTGCTCTGACACCACCTTATGCTGAATCTCTTCCATCTACAATGGAGAAGAATTTGAAAGAAAATATAGATAGATACGCTATCAGAGAACATCAAAGACAACCTAGTAGTAAGAAAATATGTACCTCATGCAAAAACTTGGTCATCAAGATATCAGCCTGGTCTAAAACATAATGACACAATCGCTTAAAATTAAGGGCATAGCTATTCTTGTGGTCTTCTAGGATTCGCAAGAGACAAGGCGGTGTTGTGATGAACACTTCACATCCATTGACTAGTTTAAGCTGGGTGGAAAATCACAAGTCACTGAGTGAACTCTGGACAACTTAAATAGATATTCAAACCATATGAACTTAACTACTTACAAGGTCTTTAACACTCAGTCCCAAGCCAGATAATTTTTCAACACGAGGGGCATTTTTTATACCATTTACCACCCTTAAACAATCTTTATGTGTATTGTCAACAGCTTTACTGCCTGCACAAAGTATGATCACAAGAGGGCCATTGCCTCTAGGTATTTGCTGCAATAGAAAAGAAAAGCAGACAGCAAAATAGATTTACTTAAACTGTATGCTGCTTTTAGAAAAATGTAAACAGACTAAAAACCTTGCTGTACCTCAGAATCAAACATAAAATCCATCAAAGGAATAATGTAACTAGAACTTTTGCCTGACTTTGGAGGTGAAACCATCACCACATTTTGACGTGTCTGAATGGCAGGCCACATGAATTTCTGAAGGGTTAAAATAGAATATGTCCACTTCATGTTATTGAGAAACTGCAAAACAAAAGGCATAATTTAGTCAATGAGCTTGAACTTGTATGTACACTACAGAAATCTTGTCACCAATACCTGTTCTGTGTGGGTTGAAAACATTGTTTTTAGTTCAGTTTGGGTCCAGCATGGTGATGGTGCAAAACCTCCATGGACAAGTACGTCTCTTGCAAGAAATTCCTCTCCATCAATATGATGATCACTGAAACATCAATGTTTGGATAAGGAAAACAGCAACCCTTCAAACCCTTCAGGTTCTTTGCTTACAAGTGCAAGCTACCACATCTAATCTCAATGTACTGAGGGTTTGATGGTAAAGACATGGCATGGGTTGTAAAGAACTTGATTTATTTGTCAAAGATTTGTACAAATTTCAAGGGGATGTTCTTTACAATCTGACTTGATGGATAGTTTCCTTAAATGAAAGAGAGCGAGAAAAAGATGTTGCAAGTTGATTGAAGGGGTGAACAGCTACTCTTCTATAGCCCCTTGCTTCAGTTTCAGCAAAGCACTGCAATGCAATTGAGAATTTTAGGAAGTAATTTGTTAAGTTAAGAAACAACCTATTTTAATTCTAGCTCGCTCATTGCAAAGGAAGGAAAACGTTATTGAGTATAATACTCAGTTTTAGAAAAAGAGTAGGAGCAAAATACAACTGTGAAATACAGTAGGGAAACTTAAAACATTCTAGCGACCATTACAGAAATAAATGGGAACTATGTGGCTTCCATGATAAATAATTCTTTGATACCTCATAAGGAAATCCTATCCAATAGACTTGTTTAAAATATGTGGAATAAATCTGCTTTAAGTGCACATACAGTAACATAAAATTGTACGAAAATTGTATGTCAGCTTTAGTAACTTCAATCAAAAGAATATTAAAAAATATCAGTGTTGGTTTAGTGATCATCACACATTTAGAGATATTACCAAACCGAGATATGTAATTATCACAAACTTACCGGAGCTTATGACTCTTTGAAGACAAAGGTGTAAAGGCTTTGCTGTGCAATTCATTCTCTTGAGCAACAGAGGAGTGTAGATTACTCTGATGGCTTAGGATCGTAGTGCATTGACCTTCCTTCAGACCATTATAAGACTCCTTTGAGTTTTCACAGGTGAAATTATTTTTCCTTGAAAGCCATGGTGGCAATTTCTGCCTTGGCCCGGATGTCAGGCTGGCTTCAGGTGAGACATGATCATCCGTTTGTTGACATTGTGGATAAGAGGACTGAGTAGCATCTGGAGCATTAAGGGCACGCTGCATGCTTGCTTGTTTTTTAGGTATTCTTTGAGACTTTGCATCACTTGAGTCTGAACTGCCACTTGTTTTAGTACCTCTCGTATGGTGCTGCGGTTTCTCAGAGAAAGTAAAGGTATCATCCTCAGAAAGACTATTGTGACAAAAAGGGTTTTTTTCTGCTTTTGACCATGACCTAACTTCCTTCTTTGGAAATGTTTTAATGATGCTGCGTCCAGCAGGTACATATGCTGAGTCTAACGCCTTAGGAGTTGGCATTGGGTTTTCTTCAAGAGGTTCTGAAGAATTATGGGCGCTTGGCTTCTTTTCAGAAGTTCCATGTTCTTGAATAACAGAACTTTTCTTCAAGCTCCTTAACAAATCAAGTTTGGATGGTTTTTTGTCATTATCAGAATCACTTGCTGACTTGGATGATTCCTGTTGAAGTGAAATAGCTGTGCTGGTTAAATCCTTGACAGTCACAATAAAATATAAATATGTGTATAAATACATATATGGAAATATAGGTATAGATATATAGGTATATTTTTAAAATTTGGCACCTTCAATGAAGTAGTTTTGTCAAATTTCTTGGGATTCTTCTTTTTCATTTCGTAATATTCCTAAAGGAGAAAGAGACTAGAAGTGTAAGAAGCTCACACATATATTATTCAACTTTGCAGAATAATACATACACTAAATGACATTTGTCTCCCTGAAGCCTCACTTCCTGAACTTATTGAGGGGACCATAGCATTTGCTGGGGAAGGGGCACAACTAGAGGAGGTACCAGATGATGAGGCAATTGCTGGAGGAGAGGGACAGAGCTGAGGTAGATTAAAATCCTCTGAAAAAATCTGCTGTCCTGCAACAGAAATTGATCAAACAATAGAGTTTTTAAAAATAAACTATAAAACCATAAAGCCACTTGCTCTGAACATTATCAAAGTCAAAAATATGACAAATTGCAAATTTTCTGATACACTTTCAGAACTTACTTTCACAAAATTTATCCATTGAATGCACTGCATAATTATTCTCACAGAGCAGCTTGGACAGACTGACAAGACCCTGATCTGGCAAAGTCAAGAAAATATCACCTATCCGTACCTGTCCCTTTCGAGAATGTTCATCAAAAGAAGCTGATTCATAATTCCTAAGAATATCATCAACAAATCTTTGTGCAGAGGGTTTCCAAGTAAGACTCATCCTGAAATAAGATACAAAAGAAAATAACTACAAATACTGAAATACGGCAAATAGTTGCATTGTTGATCAATAAAGGTAAAGCATTCAAAAATAATAATAAAAGGTGAGGAGCATCTTACTCATGAGACGATGAACTATTTTCAAGTGACATTTGCAGTGTTATGGGTACAACACCCTCAAGAACAAGCTTCATGGCTTGTGAAGGTAGGGAATGGAAGTCAAGAGGTAAATCTCTAATGTGATCCCCTTTGGCTCTAAGTGTGTCACCATGGTCAATTAGAACCACCTGAAAATGTTAAACATAGATAATGGAGGGTCATATGCTGAACATATTCTTCAATGTTTAGCACGGTTTTCACGCTCGAGAACAAGTCTCCACCAGAAAGTGTGAAAGTACACTTTAAAACAAGCCAACTTACACTGTACTTATAACCTGTGGGAAGCTGCAATGCAGACTCAATTCTTCCTCTGTGCCATTTACGGCTGTCATGAAGGCTTCGAATCGCTATCAACTAAAAGAAAATTGACCAATATTATCTATCAACTGCAATTTCTGACACTTGTTCATCTTTTACTGGCAAAATTCAGGGTAATAAGAACAGACATGATAAACTGACCTCGCCCTCTTGTCTTAATTGACTGCTGCGTTTGTGTCTGTCATCTTTAAGCAATGAGCTTAAACGCTGCTCTAATATATGCAATTGATGCCTCTCCTCAGACATGCCTCTTCGGACTGTTTCTGTTGCCCAAACGGATGATGGTGTGATGAAGGCATTTATTTGAATTGGGAACCTACCTTGTGGGCCACACAGAGCCATTTCTACCTAGAAGTAAACACAAAATTTGTGAAACATTGGAGAGTACAGTAAGTAGGCAACAGTTACACCAGCCTTTACAGACATTGTACGGACTGAATGAACTGCTGGCTAAAAACATCTAATAGCCTGACCCAGCAGATATAAGCCCATAGCTTAAAGCTATTTTAAGGCGCCTAAATTCGGCTACAAAACACTAAATCATGTAGTCCTCGAGTAGGGGGAAGCCCACAGAGCAGCTACCTACAATTATACTATGTGACAATACCCTTCACATGATAGGTACAGGAAACAGTTGGTTTCCCAGCTAACTCCCTCGGGACAGTTTTGACGAGGCTGGAAGTAAATCCTGACCACGTTTGCCCCAGAATCATAATGTGAGTCCGGGCTGAGAGGTTAGTTGCACGAGGTGACCGGTGCTCCTAACATTACAGTTTCAAGAAACAGGTGCGTTGTTTCAGAAAGATTTTACCTTGTACTTTGCCTAAAGAAAACATAAAAGGCCTCTCTGAAAGGCGAGCTCACGGTACGTGCAGACAGAAAGCCCGACAGTATTTTAATTAATACTGATCTGGAACAGATCTGCATCTGCAGCACTGTGCACTCCTTTCGCCTTTAGGCTCTGTCGCTCTGTAGCAGGGGGGGAAGGGGGGTTTGTTTACATCTTTTCGGGAGATACCACCTACAAATTTAAAGATTTAAATTATAAATTATGTGTAGAGAGCAATGAAGGTGGCAGGAGATCAATTTAAAAAGAAAACATTTTGATTATCTATGCTTAGAAAATTTTTTTGTTGCTCATCTGCCATACTTTCCTGTAGAGGCTGGCGGCGTGTTGACGCGGTTGGCACCAGATTTGAACGTGTGCAATCCTACGTCGCAGCAACGCTACCTGGCGAACATTTTCTGAAGTAACGTGTTTGGGCTGTTGTACTTGTGGTAGATATTTTTTAGGGGTGGTCGAAAGAGTGTGCGTTTTGCCGGTTGCGTTACAGTTTTCTCGAGGTTTCGTAGGTTTATCTGTGAAATACTCGAATTCACAGAGAGGTCCCATCATGACAGAAGGCGAAACGGTAATTATATATTGCGAATCGTCCCTCTCCATAGCTCGTCTCCTCGCCTCTGCGTGTTGGTGTCTTGGTGTCTTGGTCATAGATAGCGTCGAGTACGGTGAAGTGCTGATGATGAGGTGCTCGAATAAGTATTTAAAGATTAGTAATTTTCTTTTAGGTGAAATTTTACTCTTCTTATCTATGCAAGTACGGTTCGGTGGGCTAGAAGTCTATAGTGTCCACTGTCAACATTCCTCCCTCAGAGGCAAGCCATATCAGTAGCAATCATGAGTTTTGTTTTTAGATTAATCTGGTGCGAGCATTGTGGAGGGGTCATTGCTCAAGTTAATCGGTAAACAAAATTTTGCCTCAACAACATTCAGTCCATGCTTTATCTTCGCAATCGGATTTCTGTCCTTAAATCACAGTTGTGCTTGATGGAATGAAATTTTAAGAAATGTAGAGCCGCATCTATGTATTGTTGTTTACTCTTTACATTTCAGGCTGCTGTTGCCAATGGAACTGGGGATGGGAGTGGTGAAGGGGCCACTGCCAATTTGAATAATTCTACAGCATCTGAACCTGACCCTCACTTTGAACCTGTTGTCCAACTTCCCGAGGTGGCTGTTCCCACTATGGAAGAAGAGGAAGAAGAGATGATAAAACTGTATGTTCCTTAATAAAGTTTTCTTTTTTCACATCCTTTACCATCAAGAATTGCCTGCTTTCTCAACATTTTTATTTGTCTCATTCTGACCATGCTGCAGTGACTTAATGTTTGTCTTCTTTTGCAGGAGAGCTAAACTGTTCCGCTTTGATTCAAGTGAAACACCCTCAGAATGGAAGGACCGTGGCACAGGTGAAGTGAAGCTTCTGAGACATTCCTCCAAGAATACTGTCCGAGTTGTTATGCGCCGTGATAAGACTTTGAAGATCTGTGCCAATCATTTTGGTAAATTTTCGAGAATACCATCATGTTAACCATAAAACTATACACAGGCCTGATGCATTTCTTATCTTTTTCTTTGAAAATCTTCAGTTACCCCTTGGATGGAACTGACTCCAAACTGTGGCAGTGACCGTGCATGGGTTTGGTCTTGCAAAGCAGACTACGCTGATGAGACTCCTCGACCAGAGTTACTGGCTATACGTTTTGCCAATGCTGAAAGTAAGTCAAATCTCTCTTTAAACTTGAAATCACATCTTAAATGGTAACCACTGAGTCAATTGACATGTGTATCTGTTATCATTTACATCCACAGTTGCTCAGAGGTGGAAAGAGAAATTTGAAGAAGCCAAATCAATAGTAAAGGAGCATGGTTGGTATTTCTCAAATCTTAACAATTCACAGAAAAAAATTTCTTTATGCAAATGCCACATTTGTTTTTATTAATGGTTCCAGTGTTCAAGGATAAATCTGAAGATGAAAGCAGTAGTGAAGAAGAAAACGATGAGGCTGAAACATCTTCAACTAGCAAAACTAATGTGGAGTCAAAGGCTGCTGATGAAGTGTCTGAGCAGTTGGAAAAATTGAATGTTGCCAGCAAGGACCATGCAGAAACTGACAAGTCCGGATCTGAGCCCGTAAAGGAATGAACTGAAGTCACAAAAATTTTGTTATGTGTACTTTCTTTACTTTAAAAATGTGTATGTTACCCTTGTATAATGACAATAGAATTATGCAAGCCAGGCACACCTCAAAGTAATCAGCAGCATTGCATCTTCTGGCTTGTTATTTTTGTGCCAGTTTTTGTTTTTTTATTTCCTTTGTTTAATTTTCAATTCTAGCACTGTGATTGGAATAACTTACTGTAATTTAAGTCAAGGCACTGTTTATGACGAGTGTGAAGTTGTATGTACCATTCCTATGTGCATTTAATCTGAAGGAATATCAAAATTTTAATTCTTATATTTTTGTAATAAATTTTGTGTATTGGACTATCTTTTATAAAGTCAAATGATTATGACCTTTGGTTCTCTTGTCTGTGCCCTATTATCCATCCTTGCCCACGGGCACCTTCCACATACTACATGAATGGATTGGTTGCTTCTAAACCTGGAATGCTGCCTTCCCCTGTAAGATTTGTTGCAATAACAACTGACACTATGTGTTCAAATGAATAATTTATTAAAAATAAACTTGCTAAGTTACAGGAATCAAGGTTTTAATAATTAATACGGGTAACATGATAAGCGTGACAGAATACAAAACATTTTGAAGATAATTCCATGATGTATGGGCACTGTTAATACAGATACAAAAGGAGTCAGAGAAAGAAGCTCCTATAATCAGACAATAACAGTAGTCATAGATACTGTTAGGTTCATTTCTATGGACGGATACGTTATACAAACCACTTCAGCAAGATGGGTGCAAAGTATTGCCGCATTAAATAATTTGATCTTGAACTCACTGGTTCTTGAGATAAGTCAATAAAATTAAATCAATACTGACACTAAATACACAAACTTTTGTACAAAATAAAGAAAGTGGTGCTATGATGGTGCTATGATACTTCTACGAAAGATGTAACATAAAAGATCAAGCATGCAAATGAGGGAGAACAGTTACTCACATTAAGACAGGACGAGAGGGAGGCATATGTCAATAACATTTCAGACATGCAATCAATGCAGCAGTAACCCACATAAGATCACAAAAAAGAGAAATGGCACACTAAAAACAAACAGATGACATAAAATTTTCTTAACAAAAATTCCTAACTGTTGGACCACTAAACATGAGTCTCATCATCTCTCCAGAATTTCAATTTAAGTCTTTGCACTTTTGAAGTCACAGCTTAGGTAAGGATGAGAACCATAAGGCTTCTTGAGCACTACAGATTTTGATAATTTAGACTCATCAAAAATATTAAAAGAGGCTGGAAGAAAGAAGTTTTGATCAGTCTATTCACAATTTATAAGCAATTTAGGTTCTCTCTCATTCTATTTCATCCTCATTCTCTTCATCCGACGGAGATCCTGGCTTCTTAATCAATTTCCATTCTTCTGCAGCACTGAGTGCTTGAAGAGCAGATTTCTTGACTTTCTCATCACCCTCTTCCAGGAGAGATAGAGCCATCAATATTTCCATGACATCTGTTGCAATTAGTTTTTCTGCTACTTCTTTGCAAGATTTCATCAAGTTGATAGCTATAAAAGCGCCTCTATATTGCAGGCCAACTTCAGGGTTGCCAAGAAGTGATCGCATTGTTTCTAACCACGTCTCCACCTCAACTACCTTCTTGCAACACTTCTTGCTTACAGCAGTAAGCTGTGCAAGGGCACCTGATGCTGCCATTGCTGTCTCCACATCCTCATCAGCACTCAACAGCACTAAGTACTTGGTTCTATCATTTTTACCTTCATACAACTTTACAAGTTCTGGTGACAAAATTAGATTTGTGATGACTTGAGTAGCAGCTCGTCGAAGCATTTCATGGTCTTCAAACATATAGCTCTCAATTTTGGCCACTCCTTGTTCTTTAATAATCCTTGAGCGAACTGTTTCATTCAAACCAGCTAAATTGCACAAGGCAAGGAGAGCTTCAAAATTCTCCAGAGCGGAACATTCAGGGTGTAAAAGTGTGAGCAGTGGACGTATGACTTCCACATTTCTCTGTCCAGGAAAAGCTACCTCTGGATTCATGGTGATACCAATACGAGCCAGGGCTTGAGCTGCTTGTCTAATTCCCTTTTCTGTTCCTTCCAATGCCATAGGTAGCAATGCCTTTGCTCCACCTTGCTGAACAACTAATCCTCTTAGTTCTTGCTGACTACAAATAGCATTGAAAATACGTGCGATCAGCTCTTTGCTGTTGTGGCTCTCTGTTTTGGAGAGCACAACCAAAGCGCTTGTGATACCAGCCTTGGCAAGTGAAATAATCCTTTTGGAAATAAAATCTGGGTCGTCCAGTTCATGCTCCTCAGGAATGTGATGCTTGGCAAACTTTGCCAGCTCAACCATTTCAGGTATAACTTCCTGCTTCTCATAAGCATTACAAAGGTTGACAAATGTAGTAACTGTCCCATACACAGCAGCTTGATTGCCTGTTTTTGCTAGCTCAATAAGAGCCTGAATAGCTGCTTCATCAGCAATCAATTTCTCTTTCACATCAGCATCAAGAGTAAGATATGACAACCCCTCTGCAGCCCATCGTCTCATGTCAGCATCTTTGGATGGACTGATGAGGAATCTTCTACATGCTTCTGCAAGTTTTGTTGTTGCGCCATCTGCAAATGGACGGATGGACGCATCAGTTCCTCCGCTACTACCAAGTTTGCACAGGCCAACCAATGCACGTACTCGAATGGCATCATCTTTTGACTGGTACAACTTTTTGAGGATATTTACTCCTTGGGTGATGATTGATTTCACCTTGTCTTTTTTAGAGCTTGCAGCTATAATACATTCACAAGCTACCTTCTGTTGAAGCAAGTCATCTGTCCCTGCCATTACAAGAATCATTTCCATCATACCATCTCTGGCAACAATATTGTTACCCACATCAAGAGGACCTAGAAGAAGAGATGTGAGTGCCACCACAACACGAACTTTAGACTCAATTTCTGGTGTGATAAGTTTACTTTTTACATAGTCATCAATGTTGCTCACAAAATCTTGACGAGCTTTGTCATAATACATGTTTTCATATATACGAGCAAGACATACAGACACAAGAGAGCGAGTAGAATCAGTTATTTCCATAGAAGATTCATACTTGTACTCTTTCAATTCACTTGCCACTTCCATGAGCCGCTGCAGGCCACGGATCTCCACAAGGCGAGAGGCCCAATTCAAAGCAGAATAATGAACATTACGCATTATGAGTTCTACTATGGCATCCCTGCCCAGGCCTGACAAGGTTCGACTTGTGACACTGAAGAGGAGGCATGTGAGGAGAGTGTCAATTTCATTCTTGTTTGCTTCACACAGCTCAGGCTTTGGTCTGCTTTCCTTCTCATTAGTCATGCCACTCAGGGTATTGATTATTGTTTGCAGGCAGTACTGTGATGCATTCACTTGCTGTTCTTTTTGACAGTTGAGAATGTCCAGGAACCATGGCACTCCCAGCTCATGAAGAATAGATTTTGTTCGATCGAGATTTTCCTTGCAGAGTTCTCCAATTATCCTGACTCCACCCAGAAATATTTCCTCATTTTTTTCGAGCTTGAGAAGGGAGGAGATCTTGTTGACAACACCCTGCTTAAACATAATGTCACTGCCAGCATTTTCACGAGCCAAAACCACCATGTTGTTGAGGGCTTGCTCCCGTTTCTCTTTGTCTGCAGTCATATCAAAGGCAATTTCAAACATCTTAGCCACTTTATTGGTGGTCTGCGACATGAGCTTGATGCGTTCCTGAACCACTCCATGAAGTCGGGACAACACTGGCTGAATGGCTTTGTTGCCAGGGTCAACAGCATGTACCTGACGTGCATCGCGGTAAGCCTCTTCAAGCCGGTCCAAGGCCTCTAAAGCTTGACATCGTCGAAACAAAGACTTGGGGTCGTTTGGAACGATATCTAGGGCAGCTGCACAATCTGACACAGCTTTCTCATTTTCACCGAGTTTAAGATAAGCAGCAGCTCTATTTTTCAAGAAGACACTCTTCTCGGGCACTTCCTCCTTCGTCAACTGAACGGCTTTCGAGTAGCAAAGCACGGCCAAATTCCAATCACCTTCTTTGAAAGCTTCATTTCCCTCTTCCTTCCACTGCTGTGGTGTCTTTTCATTATCTGCACTTGGCGGAGACATGTTGCCGACTGAAACTGTAAGAACTCTAACCAGCACGGCTTAAATAGCGTTCCCAGTGAAGTGTGTGGAAGAGAAGGCTCGAAAACTACCGCACATTCGAGAAGTCTGACACTCTATTTTTGGGCATGTTGAATGTAGGTTAGGGAGAAAAGCCTCTTGCTCACCCCTTCCCAGCCCCTTCGTCCCTCCTGTCGTCTGCTCGTGGTCTGCTCGGGGCTTCTGCTTGGAATCAATGCAGCCACACGACAAGGTCCACATCTGGTCTCCTGAACGTCAACATACTGCAAAATGAAGAGAATAAAACACGAGCTCAAGTTTAAAAGCACTTGAATGCACTTCAACGAGGGTTACTTATCATAATTTGGATGTTTTTACTAACATTCACTGCCTCGCGTTATTTGGTTTATACCTATTTTATCGTTTGCAGTTAGTCTAGAGTACCAACGTACGGGGACTTAAATGCGCAACCACTGAAAATTAGTGCCAGTAAGTAAGTCAAGTTTTCGATATAAACCGGGGTTTGATACTCTCTTAACGCTTTCATCATATCCTCATCTCAGCGCTGATCTCGACAAGTGCTTCATTGCCGGCTTCCCTTGAGACCTCCACTGAAAGCCTGAAAGGGAATTTCCATTTCACTATACATGCAACAGGCTGAGAGCAACCATGCCATCGTCTTATTTTTCAGTTTTAGTTTTCAGTGTTATTTTTTGCATTTGAAGTAAGCTTGTTTTACTCATGATTTTCTCAAGGGCATCGATTTGTAGAGGCGTTTCTAAAATCATGGTGAAAGTGACGCCAGGTATTGATTCCGAGTGCACTTGTGTGATGTTAGTGCGATTGCCATTGCTGTCATTTACTCTTCAAGTGGCTTGAGCGTTCAGGTATTACTTTAAGCCCCTGCAGTTCACAACATTCTTCTGAATCCGTTCTTTTCGTTATTTTTCTATCTGACCTAAAGTTTATCGCAAGAAAATTAAAATCGAGTGTAAAGAAATGCATTTGCTTCAAAGCATTTCCTCCATTGTGATATAGTTGCTAATTTCTAATCCTCCTAAATGAATTGTACATGTGTAAGGTTATTGGTGTGAGTGTCCTTTTATCAAAATGGAGCTTAATTCTCCAATTGCTTTTTTTTTCTCTTTGCAGGAAATGTACCCTCAGAAATGAATCAACCTACACTGTCTCCATGAAAACTTCTGTTAAGCTGGTGTAGAAATATCAATTGTTGGCATCTGTCATGCTTTCAAGCTGCAACATGGGTGACACAGACTCTCCACCTGCAGACTCCAGTGTCACGGATAGTGTTGGCAGCAACAGTGATGCCTCAAGTCATACAGCTTGTCAGTCAACTATGCTAAGCCAACATAGTCAGCAGCGCAGCTGTATGGATGTTGTATATGTTATTGATCTACAGCAAAGTGAGAACTTAGTTCAACGTAAGAAAGCATGGGAAGAAGTGAAAGAAGCTTGTGCCTTGGTGAATGCCAATGCACATTATGTCCAGTTTGAAAAATTAGACTTTGGAGAAACAAATGTTTTGGACACTTTCTACAATGCTGATGTAGCCATTGTGGATCTGTCTATTCAGACTCAGCAGAGTGCTCTTTTCTACCATTTAGGGATTCGTGAAAGCTTTAGCATGAAAGAAAATATTTTGTTGACAAATGACACCCACTCTGAAGGAACACTCCGTCTTAAAATTTCCTGTGGGTCGTATACTTTTGTTGCTTACAAACTGACAGATACAGGAACCTGTAATGTGACCCTAAGCTCTTGTGTTTCAAAAGTATCTGGGGATGAAGTAATACCTGATTCCAAACCTCATCTCTCTGTAAAGTTGAAAAGGCTTCTTCAAGATGTTGAGGTACAATCAAAGGCTCATATGAAAGAGAAGTTCCTTGCTGATCTCAGAAAAGCAAGGGACAACTATTCTGGAGATGAACTTTCCAAGGTTCTCCACAATCTACTGAAGAGGTTGGATGATGCAAGTATGGTTTCAGGGGATGTCGTCCTGAATTTGTTGCTATCATTCAGAGATGTGCAAGATTATGATGCTATGGTGACGCTTGTTGAAAATTTAAAGAGCTTACATACACAGAAAACATACTACATAAAAACTCCATACATCGCCTATTTGTATGCCTTTGCCCTTGCAAGGAGAAATAAAGAAGGGGACCGGGAAAAGGCTCTACGTGTAACAGAGCAAGCACTGGAGAAGAAAGAAAATCAGTTTCCGGACACACTATGTTTGTGTGGAAGAATTTACAAGGACAAATTTGTAGAATCTGGTCATCAGGATATGGAAAGTCTCAACAAAGCCATTCATTGGTATCGGAAAGGATTTGATATCCAACCCAATGAATATGCAGGGATCAATTTAGCGACCCTTCTGGTGATTGCAGGCAACGAATTCTCCAAGTCAGAGGAACTTCAAAATATTGGCAGATTACTGAATAACTTAATTGGTAAAAAGGGTAGTTTGAACTCCCTCAAGGATTATTGGGATGTTGCTACATTTTTTGAAATAAGTGTTCTGGCTGAAGATTATGCCAAAGCTATTCAAGCCTCTATGTGCATGTTCAACTTGAAGCCGCCAAACTGGTACCTTAAAAGTACAATAGGAAACATTGCCCTCATCGACCGTTTCCGTAAAAAGAGTAATGAGTATACTCTTACAGCTGAAGAGCATGTGTTTAGATTTTGGATGGAGTTTTTTGTTGAAGCAACCAAAACTGAAGGAGGTGAGAATGATATAAGATTCCCTATTCTGGTTCTTGAACCCAATCGTATCTTCATGCCAAGCTATGTGACTGTCAACCTGGGAGCTGAGGAAAAGTCATTACAAATCTCTAACATATGTTTGAACTGTCTGCGAGGAAAAGACAGATGTCATCAGGTTCATGATTGGCTCTTTACAGCCAGTCAAATCCGAAGTGTCAGCCTTTATAAAAGGGATGAACGCAGTTTGTTCTTGTATGTTCATCACAATGGAGATGATTTCCAGTGCTATCTTCCTTCATTGATGTGTAGAGATAGATTGCATCAACTTATCCTAGAGATGACTGCTGATCAGGAGGGGATGGTGACTGACTTAGACACAGATCTACTAAAGGATCAAATGAATTATGAGTATGATCTTGATGATTGTGGAAAGAAAGTCATTCTTGGGAAAGGAACCTATGGAGTAGTCTTTGCTGCAAGAGATGTAAATACTCATGTCCGCATTGCTGTCAAGGAGATACCAGAGAAAAAAATTGGTGATGTTCAGCCTCTTCATGAAGAGATCAAGTTACATTCTCAACTTCGGCATAGAAATATTGTCCAATATTTAGGATCTGCTTCAGAAGATGGATATTTTAAAATATTTATGGAGCAGGTGCCTGGAGGCAGTCTTTCATCCTTATTGCGTTCTAAATGGGGACCTTTGAAAGGAAATGAAGCTGCCATAGCATTTTACACCAAACAAATCCTTGAGGGACTGAAGTATTTACATGACCAGAAGATAGTGCATAGAGACATTAAAGGTGACAATGCACTGGTTAACACCTACAATGGTGTTGTCAAAATATCAGATTTTGGGACCTCCAAAAGGCTGGCAGCATTATGCCCAATAACTGGAACCTTTGCTGGGACACTTCAGTATATGGCTCCTGAGGTTATTGACAAAGGCCAGAGAGGCTATGGGGCTGCTGCTGACATTTGGTCTCTTGGTTGCACTATTGTTGAAATGGCTACTGGAAAACCACCCTTTATTGAGCTTGGCTCTCCACAGGCTGCAGTCTTCAAGGTTGGTTTCTATAAAATTCATCCTGCAATTCCAACAGAGCTTTCAGAGAGAGCCAAAAATTTTATCCTTCGGTGCTTTGAACCTGAACCAGAAGCAAGGGCCACTGCTGCTGACCTTTTAGATGATGTTTCTTGACTGAAAAGAAGAAGAGTGTCAATGTGCAAACAAGGGATCTAAGTAGAAGCGTATCTGTTCCTGCTGACCGAATACCTGTAAAATTAGATAAGCAAACAAGTGCCAATGCTGGCCTTTCCCGATCTCCAGTTTCCCAGACCTGGATCTACATGCTATTCCTTTGTATGAAACAGACTGTGGCAGTATGTCAAGAAGGAGCTCATCTGGTGGACTACTATCCCCAGATGTGGAACTGAATGCATCTCGAAGCACTTGTGGTTCTCCAAATCTGCTCAGCACCACTGACACCTCTGGGGAGCATGATGGGTTTTACCTACTCAGAAAAGATTCCCAGCAGAGATCAACCCTGTCAAGAGCACTTGAAGAAGATGAAGATAAAGTCTGTGATTTGTGGATGAGCAGTTTAAAGGAAGATGTTGAGAATCCAGTTCTTACCAAAGTTCAACTTGCATCTCTGATAAACAATCTCAGGACATACATATTGGATCAGAACAAGAAATCCTTGACTGAAGCTTTCCAGAATTTACAGAAAGAATTGGATTTTGATGAAGCTGCCATAAATCAGCTCCACTTAGCTATTTATCGCTTTCAGGACCCTGTCAAGGAGGTCCTGAAAATGAGACACATAAAACCTCACTGGATGTTTGCACTGGACAATTTAGTGCGGAGTGCTGTGCAGGCTGCCATAACAATTTTATCCCCACAGTTGCTAGCAGGGGATGATCGGCCTTCCCAGAGAGACATGGACTGCAGCACTGTATCTTCTATGAATTTACTGAAACCTCCAAAAGCTCATCATGACCCAGGGCAGTTGCAAAACAATGATTTGCAAGTACAGATGGAACAATTGCGCGAAGAAAACATGTGCATTATACATGAATTTTTGGAGACTCAAAGAGCCTTTCAGTCCCTAGTGGTTCAATCTATTCAAGATCTCAAGCATCAAATGAATACCATCCAGCAAATGTTTCAACATTATGAGTCTCCAATAACTGTAATGTTGGACTCTCACAATGCATCCCGTAATCAGCTGGTACCTCAGATTAGTGTCAGTGATACTACAACTGATGGTGATGGTTTATTAGAATGGCTTCATAACTTGGGGTGTTGACAAAAGCTCTCAAGACCGCTTCACTGAAGAAGAGCTCTCTCTTGATGATGTTTTGAATTTTTTCACCAGGTCAGACCTAGCTAAGCTCAATCTCCGAGTCGGCGTGGAACTTAAAATTTGGAAAGCTATTTTGATTCACAGGAAGGTTTGTCAATCACTCCCATGTCCGTCATGCCATACATCTACCTCTGTGCCCAAATCTGCTGATGGCAATAGCCATGCTCCTTTGTAGATCCATGCCAAGCAATACTCATCAACCAAAAACGAAATTGTTAAATAATTTGTAACAAACTGTGATTCTTTATTGTTTTAAATCATAAGTAACAGTCCAATACTTAACTCGGTGCTGTGGTGCTAATAATCCATAAGGAAATAAAGGAAAGATCGAATGTTTATTTTTAAGAAAAGTAAGTCAAGAACACAGAGAGACTCAATGTGACCTGTACTAGCTTCTTAGTAGATCTTAAAAAGTTGCTTGTTTTGCTAACCTAGCAAAAATTAATTTTATCTGTGTGAAATTGTGTCCATTACACACAGTTGAAAAATCAATACTAACAGTGCCATAGTGTTTCAACTATGGATTGACTTGGCTATGTAGAGGATGTACTCTGCTTTATTTTAAAGCACTATTTTTAAAAAAAAGGCTCAGATTGTAGTCATGAAGCATAATCATTTTTGTCTCCATTTGAAAAGTCCCTGCACTTCTTCAAGGAAATTATATTTGTGGCTTGTGTGTTTATTTTGTGATAGTGAGGTACAATTCAGCAATTTTTATCACCATATTTTGCTTTTTTTTGTAGTTGTATGCATGCGATTGTACATGTCCTGTGCCTAACATATTTCCTTGAATTACCTTCAGTGCATCTGTACCTGAGAAACACATGCACATTCATACATTATGATAGTATGGTTGAAACCAGAGCTAGTTTACCATCAGAACATTTCAGGACTTTCTCCAACTGCGTCAATTATTACTAGTTTTGTTACTGTAGCAAAATAACTACTAGTTTCACTTCCTATTCCTAACAACAGTAAATATTAACACACTTGTGGCCTTCTATGTTAAGTGTACAGCTTACACAAAATGACATTGCCTCATCAATTTGACTATAAGAACTGCTGAAATTTAACGAGCACAAGTGGTGCTAAGTATTCCATGTGTTGTGATTGCTTGCAGGGTATGTTCTAGTTCTGCTTTATTACAAGCTCCCTTTTTTCTTATTTTTTTTTCCCCCACCATCTACTGAAGTAGTTTTTTGTCTACTATTCAAAGTTGACGCATTCTTGTCTAGTAGTAGGTTCATTTGTGCCATTCTTATGCATAACTCATGTTTACTGAGCTTGAGTGAAAGTACAATATATTTTGTTAATATTTCTATGTGCTGAAGTCAGCAAATATTGTTGTACAGTATTGAGGTCTCCACGCTCTTAGCTTTCGCAGAGTTGGGAACTACCCACAAGCTGTACTCGCCGTACTATACATAATTGACAGTGCCTTACTGACTGCAATGTTTATAGATTCTTAAGACAATTAAAAGGCATTAGTTTTGTACTCTGAATGGGCGATGACAAAGTTGTATCTCTTTTCTAAAAGTGTCCAATAATATTTTTGTTATTTGTTCTAATGTATAAAAATTTACATGAATTAATGCAGTGAAAACTCATCTATGTTTAGTAAAAAAATGAGCAAAGGAAACAAGCCAACCGAACACTTTTTTTCTCATCCCTCTCACTGCCACCCCATCGTCGCGGAGGTCCATATAGAAGTAGGTTGCGGGGCCAATCGGATTTGATCGTTCGCGCTATCCTGTACCACACAAGGTGTACCACCACTGCCTGATGAATGCATCAGTTACGCGCAGACGATCTCTCACTCGCACGTTTAGCCATCACCGCCGATTATGAATGCTGTACATTGTTCTGTCGGCTCAGAATAAATCCATTGCATCCAAGCAGCATGACGGATCTGAACCTTGAGGTTCGGGTACCGCCCATGGCCTTTATGCATCCTACCGAGTCCAACAGGCACTGGACGGTGGAGTCGAGGGAGGAGATAGGATAGGCCTATTCTCTGGTGAAGTGCGGCTGATGCATTTTATATGCCTCAAAAATGGTGGAAAATAAGGACGAAATGGGGCAATTGTAGGATTATCTTTGGCTTGCATAATGACGGAAGGATGTGAAGAGTAAGTAATAGTTTTCAGATAAGCCTGCTTTTGTAGGAGGCAGAACAGGGAAAGGAAACGGGTTCGGTTCTCGACAGTCCATCCTGCGCTTACGTCCTGTTGTTGCTTGAGAAAGTGGCATTTGAAAACTTAACTCTGTTTTCGTTTTCACTCTCGCCATGTCCCCGTCCTCTGATTTTCATTGGGGGGGTCAAACACGCCGTATTGCCATCCCGTGCCGCGCAGGCCATTTGTGTGGCACTAGTTTCGATGCATGAATGGTAGGTGCAGCTGCAGCTGCAGCGATCTGATCAATGAAGGCTGCTTCATTCATTCATTGATGCCAGGGAACGGTTTCATTCAGTCCTATTCTGCGGTGACGGGCACCGAAGCATATGTGCTTTGCCGTCACTGCTCTTTTATTAACATCAAGCTATTTTGTGCTTGGGATCACTGCTCAGAGATGAAAAGACAGTGTTATATGTTGTACACAAAGAAAGCCTCGTCTATTGATGGCCCATTTCTCTCATCGAATGTACCTTTCTATCGATGTAATACTTAAATGCCCTCTCTTACTCAGTGAGAATTCTTATAGTGAGATTTGACACTTCTTGTTGTCCTTCTAATTCATGCATACAACGTCGCCGTAAGTTTCACACATTGCAAAGAGTAGAGGTTATGTTTTATCGTTAATTCAGGAAATAGCTGAAATGGTTTACAGCCCATGGCATCATTTTTCACGTCCTCCTCTGATTCTGTGTTTAAAAATCCTCAAGAGTCAGCTATGTTTGTCATTTATTATTGGGTTCTACACATTGATTATTACTGTTGAGTCTGTCACTTGATGGAGCCAACTTTGATATCCACTTAGTTTGCCAGTGATTATTTTTGTCATTCTTGGTTTCATTTACTAAACAGTCTTTTGTTTCATATTCGCAAAATGTTTATTAAATTTTTTATTGTATTTTCAGTGGCAGCAGTGGGTCCTTCCTGGTGCGAGTTCGGGCTCAGGTGATGATGCGAGATGACAGCACTGGTGGTTGGGTCCCCATGGGTAGTGGGGGACCTCCAATGTGTCTGTAAGAAAACGATCTGTTACACCTGACCAGTCAAATCATGAATATCTTATTTTTGGAAGAAGAATATCAGACCAATCTGTGAGTACTATAATTTAATAGTTCTGTCCCACTCTCCATACTACCTGTACCCATGATTTTAAGCCTTCTTGTAAGGGAACTTACATGAATTATTAAACTGACAATTTATTTCAGGTGGTGCTTAGCTGCCTCATTAAGAAAGACTTTGAGTATTACAAAGTTATGCCTACATTTCATCATTGGAAAACCGATGAAAAGAAGTTTGGCCTAACCTTTCAAACAGCAGCTGATGCCGGTGCCTTTGACAAAGGAGTCCGAACTGCCATAGAAGAATTACTTCAAGTACTTCCTTCTTTCCTGAGTGGCATATTAAAGATTGTGGCATTGCACTGCTCTGTTCATTGTATTTCATTGGATCTGTCCTGTAATACCTCCATGTATTTTTATCTTGGATATTTAACTGCTGGTAGTGTGTTCAATATTCATGCTCAGCATCCAGAATTTTCTATTCCTTTGACTAGCATTTAATTCTTTTTGCACCTTAATTTTAAATATTCGTGGACAGTTATCTGCTCTCTCTTTTTTTCTGTTCTTTGCCTGAAAGTAAATGTAATACTGTTACCTAAACTTGATTGTTTGGAGTAAATGAATCTAAGTCCCTGTAAGATTCTTAAACTTGTTGATAGGTGCATTTAAGCAAATTAATGGAAAGAGCTCACTTTTTCTAAAACTGGTGTGTTCATGCCTTAGCTTTTAACCCTCCTAACTTTTCCTTCCCTTTTTTTTTTTTTTTTTTTTCCTTGTTTCTTAAAAAAAATTTGCGTTTTAGTGCACCGTTTTGGAAATGGTCATCTAGATGCTAAAAGGACCCCCAACCTCCTTCCCGTTCAGTCCAGGCAGGCACCCTGCCAGGTAAGAATCCTAAAGGCTGTTGATCCCATTTCTCCGAACAATTGAGTGTGAAAGTGATTCAGAATTGATACCCATATTTCCCCATCGCATTTCTTTTCAGGTATTGGAAAATACACATCACCCATCAAGCTTTACTGAAGATCCCAATGATGATGATGTGTTTATGGTATGTTGCTCCCTCTTTCCTAACCTTGAGATTTGCACCGCCAAACTTGAGGTTGGTGTCCTCTAATCTTTTATTTCCTCTGTTCCTAGACCTTGAATCTCCCAGTTGAACGGGGAGATTCACAATCATCATCAGATTCTTCGGGTGCCAAGTATGGATCCACCCAACCTTGTGATTTGGCCTCAAAGGGTCACCCCGAATCAACTATTTGTCTCGTCACAATATTGATAGTCCTGGAATAGGCCCTGGCTCGGACTGTCCCCGTGTTAAAGAGCCACCTCCTGGGGAGGTAGTGGTCCTGTGGGGAGCAATGTGGATAATTATTCCTATGTGCAGTTAACTGCTGTTCATGAGTATATATACCCATCAATTGAGGATCGAAGAGACAGCCTTAAAAAATCAAATTTGGAAACCCCTTTAACTTCTACAACATCGTCTACCCAGCTGCTTTGCCTACCAAAAAGAAGGACAAAAGAAAAACATGCAGACACTGCCAGGTTGGAGCTTTGTATTTTCAAAATGTACTTTGCATTTGTCTTTTTATGCTGGTTTGTGCTTTAGTTTTTTTCTTTCTTTCTATTGACAGGAACACTTCGCAGAAGATAGCAATCCTCGAGGCAGCTGTGAATATGCTCCTGATTGTGTGAGATCAGCAGTAGATTATATGACTTGCATATCATGTGCTCAGTGCATGCTTTATCATTGTATGGCAGATGAGGAAGGAGAGTTTGTTCAGCAACCTTGTGACTGTAACCCTGTGGAGGAGAATTGGTTAGCGAGGAGAAGACGCTGGATAGGGCTGGCCCTGTTGTCTCTGATTGTGCCCTGCCTTTGCTGTTACCCCCCTCTTCGTGCCTGTCATTGGTGCTGTGTCAGGTGTGGTGTTTGTGGAGGCAAACATGAAGAATCCGACTCGTAGTCCAAACTTTGCCTATGCCCGATCTTCCCTGCCTTCCCCTCCCTTAATTTAACGTAAATATTGTTGCATGTTAAGTCATGACTGTTGTCTTGCCTCTCATGTTTTTTCAGCTTTCTGCTAACTGTCTCTTTGTCACATTGGGAGTATTGTTACTGCAAAGGAAGTGATGAAAACCCTACAATAAAGTTACCAAAGTCTTAAGATAAACACTAAGAAACTTGATTTGATTGGAAGGTTGTGGGGAAGGTATTTTAGTGTCTTGGGCATTGTTGGCTCAAGGTAGATGTGATAACATGTGGGTTGGCATTCCAGCAGTTGGAAGTTCTCTAACTTGACCTTCTCTTCCTGCCCGTTTTATTTGATAGTATATTGTCTCTAAATGCCGAAAGCTTTAAATTATTATTTTAAAAGTGTTGCACTGGTTATGTTTTACATATGACCATCAATTTTATCAATGCTATCACACTGACATGTTGAAATTGTACTCATCAAGAGACTGAGTGAGAGAGTATACTCAATTGTGTGAAAGTTGTGTGATCTCTTTTGCGTGATGTTATTGACCTCAGTGAATGAATTTTGCTGTTGTTGGTTGGTGCCCAGTGTATACTGAGAAATTACTTTCTCCCTTCGCCTATGTTCCCTTGTTAAATTTTGAAGTGTCAACGTAGTTGGACTGAAGGTGTGGCTCTGTTTTGGAAGTATAATATATTTAGGACCAAAAGAAATGCTCACTTGAATTGCACCAATTCATGATATCACCTGTCCATTGGGCTAAGAGAATGCTCAGCTGAGGTATATATTTGTCATGTAATATGTATCCTTGACTGCTGCATCCAGGGACCACTGGTCTCAGTCCAAAAGAGCCACAGTAGTACGTACTTGTTTCTTGATATAAACTCATAAATTTCTTTATCTTTCTGGTAATATTCAACACACTGTGGTGTTTCCATGATAATGAACCTCCATGTACATTATGTCAACATCATCCACCTACATTCTCGTATATTGTCAATATACCTGATGGTATCCTTCATTGTTCATTAGACTTTGAGAATTACAAGACGACTTTTACCTGCTCATGTATGTTATGTTATGACTGTTACTCTAATCTGCAATGCTTCAAAAAATTAAGCAAAAAAATTTAAAAAGCAATTCTTTTGCCTATTTAATTAATTTTCTTACTTCTTGTGTGAAAATAACAATATTTCGGAGCATTCTGTATGTTCTCTTTATTTTTTTTACTATATTGTTGCATGCCACACTAAACCAGTGTATTGCAAATTAGGCAGACAAATACTGTTGTGGAAGGCATTTGTAAGAAGTGCATTCCTAAGAATCAGTTGTTTGTTGTACATGAAATTTTTATGTGAAAATGAGAGTGTGAAAAGTGTGTGTATGTTATATATTTGATTATTATGTATGTTGTATTTGACCTCTGGATGACAGAACCTTGTTAATGTTATGAGTATTATGATTATCGATATTACTAAAATCTTTAGTAATAATATTTTAGGTTTATAGTAATATTGTCACAATTATCGTTTTGAATTGGTATTATCACTGTTACTAGAAACAAATAATATTCATGTGTTATACATCCTGAAAATGTAATTGTTTTTTTTATTACTGCGATCAGTTCTTGCTACTTTACAGATTCAATGCTTGACTTTGCATATTCATTGGATTGGAAGTTATTGATTTGATGCACATTTCTTTTATGATGGGAGTTTCTCATTGCCTTGACTTTAAGTCTAAATCTGGTGACCCATGTGTGTTTTTGCCAAACTTTTGTACAGTATGAGTACATAAATATTTTTCATCCATGACTCAGTTGTTTTTCTATCATTCCCCGGACATGGTGTTGTGTTAAGTAGGAGAACAGGATTAAGTAGTTATTCTTGAGGCCCAAATTTGCTAATGGAAGCTTCAACCTACAATTTTTTGTCGAGGAAAGCTTACTGTACATTAGGGTAAGTCCTCCCAGTTGAGGTAAAGGACAGATCTGTGGGAGGAATGGGATTATTGGGGACTTCTATTGACAACATCACAAACACTTAGCTATCATTTGTACACACAGTTTATTAAGAAATAAACAGGAACAATTTTTCATTCAAAGCATATTTCCGTATTATAAGATAAAGCTTCTTTACCTTTTACATTAATCTTCTTGAGCTTGCCTTGTTTAAGTAAAGCTATTAAATTTATAAAAAATAACATTCGGTATTGTAGGGAATGTCCCATGATGCTGTTGTGTACATTGTGTTACGGTAACCTAATCTCCCCAGTTTCTGGCCATTTTTCTGCAAAAAGTTCCAGGTTATCAGTATCATGTTGTTTCAAGGGGATTCTTCATTGTAACCTACATTTTTCAAATGTTGATGGGCAAGAGCTCACAAACAAACCAGTTAACAATAATATAATGGTTTAACCCAACATAGACATTTGCACATTGCGATTATTTTTCCACTACAATGACTCGCCTGTGCTTGTTAACCAACAATTTATTCACTGCATTCATGCTCCATCCTCTTCACCGCTCCATCCATTGTTTTTAGTACAAAGCTCAAGGAAAGCACACAATAAGGGGTAAACGATTGGAATGCAATCTTTAGTCACAATACTTAAACGCCTCATTCCCATGTCAGTGAATTCTAGTGCCGCACATGTCCATGCATCCTAAAACTTAAAGTTTAAAATGCCTAGGTCTAGTTTATGTTTCTATGCTTACTAAATTTTTAACATTAACATCACATTGAAAGGATATACATTTGTGTATAATTTGTATGTACAAAGAATGAAACCTTCCTCTAATTCCTTTTTGCATAGCTTCCTGGCCCATCTTCTTAATCATGGACGTATTTTTTGAAAACAAGCTTTAACAGTATAAACCTACGGCTTTTACAACCATGTTCTTGCTGTGAGCATTAGATAGGAGTATAAGCAAATCAGCATGTGGTAATAATTCTCCAAGGTGCTTGAATCCCATACAACTTGTTCAGAATTCCTAGTCATTGAAACTGAGAGCACCATGCAAACACAAACTTTGCAATACCACTTAGTGCCTATTCGTCCTCAATTATTTGATGCAAGGGAAAGAAATTATGGATGATGAAAAGAAAATGACTTAAATGCACTGAATGACTACAAGTCAAATGCTTTGATTTGCCTTTCCTCAATCACTTTAATATTGAATGCAAAGCTACTTTCTCTCTTGTCAGAGCAGATGCAGACAGAAAAAAACACTTTTGTGCCAGCATAATATTGTGATTCAATGGTAAAAAAAAGTATGGAAGATTTTTTGAAGAATTCTGGAAAATTACACAGAAGAAGTCTATGAAAGCAAGAAGGGTTGTATTACTCTCTTCAGAACTAACACTAAGCAGCAACCTTAACTACAAATGCAAACACAACATACAGTAACACCACTTCCTCCAACAACCCTCACTCTTTCATCTTATGTCGATAAAAATGATAGAGATTAACCTTGAGCGTAAGCATTGAATTTCCTACACTAGCTGCCTTTAGCATGGCGTCCAGTCTTCGCTTTACAACTCCCTTTACTCCTAAAATTCTTTTCTAAATTTTCATTTTCTTCCAAAAAGAATGACCCTGTGATTCCACGGTACAAATCTGCTATAAAATCTCTTAGAGTATAGATTGTACAGGAAATGTAAGTTTAAATGGCTTCAGATTTTTCCATTTACTATAGCTTCACCTGCTCCAACTCAATTTTATTTCAGCATCTTTTGTTGCAGCAGAATGCCCTCAGATTTGGAGCTAGAATAAACTGGAATGCACCTGATTTGACCACTATCATTTCCTGAAGGGCTACTCTTTGCTTCTCCTTTCTTGATTTACTTCTCTTGCAATGTAATCTTGACTTGCAGACATGGCATGTTCAAATTGTCTTTTGTATCATGCCAATAAATAATCCACTCTATAGAAATAATAATTTAATTGGCAATAAAAAAATATATCATGAAAAGTAAAAGGGTAAGCTTTTTAAGATTCAAGAAACAAGCAAATAATGTTTGGGAGAGAAAAAAATTGAAATCTTATCTGACAAAAATACACACAACCAGTGCCTCTCCTAACATATAGGTATTTTAGGAAAACTTAAGTTTTCAGTGGAAGAAGAAGGACAAGAGTGGGTTGAAGAGGAAGCATTATTCCTCTGTTTCTCAATCTCCTGGGTTCCCATTACACCTTAAAAATTTATTCCTATGTTATGGAGCAGAAAGTGATAAAGACAGCATCATTGAGTGTGACTTCCTTTGAGTCCTTGAGCACGTGATTTTTTTTAAGCTCAAGTCAAACCAGACTGCAGATAACGGTTTAGATATATGGAGTCATCTCTCAAAACATATTCAATAAAGAAAATTGGGAACAAGTAAGTTCCATAGGTACCAATAAATGCCAGCATGAGGTACACTTTCGTCTTTGTCCCAGATTTTACAAACCTGCAGTCATATCTATGGTGTTTGAGTGGATGGAGGAAGTGGTCTTCTCCCCTCTACCATGCTGCTTACCTTTAATAAAATCATTTTTATTCTTGATAAATTCATATTCAACTAATGGACCATGATTAAGCTTATAAGGCATACATTATGAATGACAGAAAATAAATATACTACTAAAACAAGGAACAGACAACTAACAACTATTACTCCTCTCAAAGCAAAATTCTTAATGGACGATTAAAATACAAAACAAACTTTTTCTAGATGGTACTTAACTTAGTAGTGCTACTGAAATAATCACTCCTCAGGTACTATTTAATTTAAACAATTTGTAACATCAAAATTTAAATTGAACTCACATTGCACAATTCCAACAAAACCACTCCACTGACCAATTGCTGTGGCGCTGTGTGCAGCAAAACTTGTAGTTGTTCAGGAGGTAGCCAGGCAATCACAGCAAAGTGGACACACACTCGACTAGATTTCACAACCTTGAGAATTTTTGGAAATTAAAGAAATATAAGTACACCGGTACCGGCAGATTCCTTTGTTAACTTTTTCTACTAAACTCTCACGCCAATTGGAATGAAACTTGTTTGAGTCTGTGGCTCAGCACGAGATCTCATGCTCCAAAGTCGGCCTGTCTCTCTCCCCGTCCTTCCTCAGCTTGTGGGAAGCGGAGGACTTGGAGTACTTGCCGCCACCCAGCAGGGCTGGGTCTAGTGGCAGCGGGTTCAAGTTCCGGTTGCCGTTAGGCAGCTGCCCAGTCGGTAGCGGACCGTTGTGGCTGACCGGGCAGGGGTCACCGACACTGAGGCGGGCTTGTCGATGCCCAGCAGGCTGCCCAGGCTGGAGCTGGAGCTATCTCCCTGAAGGAGAGGCTGCTTGGAGCGGGACCCTGTGAGCACGCAACCACCTCAAGGTTAGGCAATGACAGCTTTGCGTCGCACGCCATAGGGGGGTGCGCTTGCTACAAGGGCGTGATGTACATTCGGCTCGCCAACAAAAGCGTATCTACCATGTGAAAGCACAGGGTATACGTCTCGGTTAGCGGGCGGAATGTACACACGTCCTTGTTGCACGCCCACGTCGCTTTTAAACTCACTCGTTGGCGTGTGCCCGGGCAGCCAGCCCTCCCCGGGCGCCGGTCCGGTGGCGGCCGCTGGGGCACCGGAGGTCCGGCGTGGGCGGCGTGGGCGGCGTGGCCGTGCATGGCATGCGGCCCGATGGGGTGCATCGGCACCAGGTAGTCGTCAGCGGGCGAGCGGTCCGGCCGCTTCTCCGACTGCGGCGACGCCTGGGACAGGTCGGACGACGCTGACGCGGCGACGCCCTTGGGCGTGGGCGTGAGCGAGCCGTCGGCCACCTGTCGACACGCAGCAGAGCATGGAGCCGAGCGCTGGCCAAGTCCGGGCCCTGGTTCCTCCGGTACCCACGCACATTGGCCAACGGGGAGCGCTGATTGGTCGCCGAGCTAATTGGCTCAGGACGAAGCCTCCGTGGAACAGAGTCCTACCTCCTTTCAGGTTCAAGTAACTTAACGCTTTGTGCAATGCAGTTAGGTGAGTTCGAGGAAACATCGGACTTTGTTGCACGCAGTCATCGAGGAGCTACATCACCCTGGTGGCCAGGTGCGGGATGCAGGCCGGGTCGGATGAGGGGCCGGGCCAAGGGCCGCGGGACCGCGGGGAGGGATGCAGGAAGGAGGAAGTCACAAAGCAGAGGTGGGGTTTCCAAGCAGAGAAAATGCTAGGAGGGGAGCGTGAACGTGTACGCATTTCGGGTTGGAGACAGTTGGGCATTAACCAACCGACGAGACTAAATGGTGTTGGTTTCTTTCTGGTCGGGTAGAACGCGTGGCAAGGAAAGGTTACTACGGGTGGTGTGCGTAGAATCCTACAAACTCCCTATCGACTCGGTTAATGTCGTCCGTGTTTCGTTTATTTATTGATTTATTCGAGTCAAGATGCATTGGGTTTTTAAGAACTTTTCTGGCCGGGCTCTCCACTCTACCATCGCGCCCTGCTCATGACCCTCCGCCTCCGGCCTCCAGGCGACGTGCGAAGCCCTGTGGCGAAGCCTTGCTCAAGACAAGGATGCCCTGACCGTCCCAGCGGTAACGCAGAGCAGGCTGACCGAGGCCATCCTGGGCGAGCCAGCCACGGCCTATCTACCAAGCACAGTGTCGACAGGGTGACCAGGCTGAGCCATGCACGAACGGGTGACCGTGGCTGGTGCCGCAGTGCCGGACAGTATTCCAATCCTGGGCTTCTCTGACTTGCGGCCAGGCACGGCCAGGGCGTCTACCAGAGGCCTCATACCTTCGGTCTTGGAACCAGCCATTGTACAAGGGCTAGAGACTTCGAGATCTCTTCAAAGTCCCGGTTGACTTTACTTGGAGTCCCTGAAAAGCCCAATAGAACAATGCAAGAGTAAGCTTTTTGTTGGGTTCTCTGGGAGGGGGAGTTGGTTAGTTCGGGCTGTTTGGTAAGCTTGCTTCGGGAGTTCGCGCGCTTGTCTGCTTCGAGTGGCAGCGAAGTGCTCATTTCTCACGTCAAAACGTAGCAACATAGAAGGGGTTAATTGGAGGGGGTAAAACCGGCGCCATGACAATCATATTTAAAATCTAGTAATCCAGCGGAATAAAGCCGCAGAGCTCGTTCGCGGCCCAGTCCGAGCGACCGCTGCTTACCGAGCTGTCGTTGAGGCCCGTCATGGCCTTGAGCGGTGTCGCCAGGATCTCCGGATCCTGCAACAGTCAAGAAGGCACGACGGCTTGGTTCGTCTCCGCCAATGGGGTTCACCATGAAGACGCCTCCGCGCAACAAGGTCCGATCCCCTCTCAGTTCAATAAAATAACGTGAGGCTATGTGGGTTCGAGAGAAGATGTTACTTTGTTGCACGGAGGCATATTGAGCCACACCCACCTGCAGACAGAGAGGAGCTTGTCCAGAATGGTCGCGAAGTCGGGCCGCTTGGTGGGCTCGGGGTGCCAGCAGGCTGTCATGATGCTGTAGACCAGCGGTGGGCAGTTGGGGCGCGGCTCTAGCCGCCCGCCCGACACCACGAGCGACATGACGTTGCGGTTGGCGCACCCCGTGTACGGCATGTAGCCCAGGACATCACCTCCCACAGCAGCACGCCGTACGACCTGCGAGGCCAGGCAGGCGCCGCGTCAGCAGCGTTAGTCACGACGGAAGACGACAAGAGCGAGGGTGAACCAGAGCAGCGAAATCGCGTAACCTACAGACGTCGGTTTTCGAAGTGAAGAGTCCGTCGAGGAAGGCCTCGGGGGGCATCCACTTGATGGGCAGCATGGCCTTGCCGCCCTTGCGGTAGTAGTCAGACCTGCAACAGGCGGAGGCCGACGAGGGCAGCGTCAGCGCCAGCGCGAGGTTCCACGCCTCCGCGCGACAAAGTCCGGTGTTTTCTCGAATCCACGTAACTCGTGGAACACAGCCTCAAGTTACTTGAACCCCGAATGACGTCGGACTTTGTTCCACGGAAGCGTCGGGCTAGGCGAGGCGAGCGACGAGCGCCCGCGGATCGGAGGGTAGGCAGACCGCCGCGCAGGCTGCGTTGGCCATGGCCGGCGGCCTACCTCCCAGGCGCTCCGCTGCTGGCCGAGGCGATGCCAGGCGATAGAGATGGGGTCTGGTCAGCTCACTGGGCGCCGCCGCTGTTGCGGTGGTATCGGCTGCAGTGGTGGTTTGTCACCGGAGGTGCCGAACTCATCCGAAGATTTCCGAAGGCATGGGCTCCGTGAGCCCTGCATAGCCGCCGCCTGCGCCACTCGACGCCACTCCGGAGCTGCTCACTGCTCACGAGCTCGGCTGGGCTTTCGGTCTGGGCCGAGCCGAGCTGAGCTGTTGCGGCGGTAGCAGCTACCGAGCTGGGTCCGAGCTCGTCCAATGCCCATCTCTACCAGGCGATGCCACTACTTACATGTAGACCTCGCGGGCCATCCGAAGTCGGCGATCTTGACGATGCGGCCCGGCGTCTTGGCCGTGAGCAGGCAGTTCCGGGCCGCGATGTCGCGGTGGATGAAGGCGGTTCTCCTCCAGGTACTTGCAGCCCTTGGCCCCGTCCACACAGCAGTTGAGCAGGTCGCGCATGGTGAGCGGCGACGGCCGCTCGGGGAACTGGGGCGCCGCGCGAGGCCGTGACGCGCCAGGAACGTCTTGAGGTCGCCACCCGACAACAGCTCCAGCACGATGTAGCGAGGTGTTTGTCGAAGCACACGCCGATCAGGTGCACGATGTTGGGGTGGTTGAACTTGCCCATGATGAGCGCCTTCGAGCATGAAGTCGTTCTCCGCCTGGGACGTCGACAGTTCCGGCAGCGTCTGCGGCAAGGCAGCAGAGACCGACGTCATAGCACGTTTGTTACCATGCTGACCTGGTTCACTTCCGGTTTACTTCCAGTTCCGGTTGTCACCTTGACGGCGACCGGCATCTCGACAGCGTCGCCCGGCCTCATCTTGTACAGGCCTCGTACACCTCTCCGAAGGCGCCCTGGCCAAGGGCCCTGGAACACGGGAAAGGGCAGGTAAGTACCTCGCTCGCGCGCCGCGCCCCTCGATACCTCCGTGCAACAAGGTCATCTCTTTCCGAAAAGCCACGTAACTAATAGCACATAGTGAAAGTTACTGAGGCCTCGAAGTGAGAGAGGCCTTTGTCGCACGGCGGCATTCCGCACCACTCTGCCTCCACTCACCTAAGCAGCCGCAGGTGCTCCCGCGGCACCTCCTTCAGGTCTTGAGCGTGTAGCGCTCGCCGGCGAACTCGTAGTTGGGGTTGGTCTCCGTCATGAGGTCGTTGCGCAGGTTGCGGAGCTGCAGGTCGGCCCCGCTCGGCATCTTCCGGCGCAGGTGCAGTTCCTTGCGCCGCTGGAACTGGTTGTCTGCAACAGGCGGCCGCGGGGTCATGCCGACGCCTCCGTGGAACAAAGTCCCATGTCATTCGAGGTCCGAGTAACTTCAGGATCAGTTCCATGAGTTACGTGGCTTCGAGAAAACATCGACTTTGCTGTGCGGAGGCGTTGAGGAGGAAGGGGGCTCGGCGTGGCTGACTAGGGAGGGGGCCACACTCACATAGCAGGATGCAGGGGATGGCGCTGATGCACAGCAGGATGGCGAAGGCGGCCACGCCCAGCAGCAGCAGGTCGTTGTACGTCGCCCAGAAGCTCTCCTCCTCCATGGCTGCAACACGCAGAGCAGAGCCCGTGGTGAAGTCGCTTCTGCGGGCTGCCGCAAGGGCCGCCGCCTGCCCACCCAGGCGCCCAGGGCACCCCATTCCCCCATCCCACCACTCACGCATGCACTTGTTGCCGTTGACCCGCCAGCCGGGCGGGCAGATGCACTGGACGAGGGAGCGGCGCACGTTGAGCGCGATACAGCGGTAGGCGCAGTCGCAGCCCAGCACCCCCGGGATGACGATGACCTGGCCGGCGCCCTCGTGGGCCGCGGGGCTGGCCTTGGTGAGCGCGCCGGCCAGCACGGCCCGAGACGCCGCCCTCGCCGCCAGCGAGCGCTCGGACCAGGCGTTGCCGCCCGCCCAGCCGCCACCCCCGCCGCCGGCCGCGCAGCCGCCGCCGCCGCCCCCGAAGCCGCCGTCACCCTTGCCCGAGGAGCTGTTCTTGCAGCCACGGCCGCCGAGGCCGCCCTGCTCCAGCGACAGCCCCGCGCGCTCCGTGACGTTGGCCGTCCTCCAGCCGCCGCCAGGGCCGGCCGCCTCGGCGCCGCCCAGCGCCAGCCCCGTGGAGGGCGCGCGGGAGTCGTTGTAGGCCTTGCCGTGCTGGCGCTCGTCGTCACGGCCGCCGCCGTGCTGCCCAGCCGCCGCCGCCAGCAGCCACGAGTATCGCTTGCGGCACCAACGCCGAGCCGTCGCGCACGCGCTGCAGGCATTCGTTGCACAATCAGTTTCAAAAAAGGGTAATTGCAAGGTGTATTCCTGTGTGATAACGTTAGTTTTTAAAAAAATAGAATTCTGAGAATTTAATGCTTTTCCGTTCGATTTCCTTTGAGGTTCACGTCACTTTAGGCTATGTGCCACGAGCTACGTGGGAGTCGAGTAAAGATCAGACTTTGCTACACAGAGGTAATATCGTTTTGCCGAGTATGCCGTGTACCTTGAAGACGAAGGAGCCGCCGCCGCCGCCACCGCCACCGGTAGTGTTGTCATTGCCATGGCGCAGCTGCTTGCGGATGTCGAAGGGGTCGGTGGGCGCGTGGAAGAAGCGCCGGCACTCGGCCGAGGCGTCGCTGCCCTGGGAGACAGAAGGCAAAATTCAGGTGTGAACTCTGCGGAACAAAGTCCGATGTCACTCGAGGTTCAAGTAACATCAGGCCGTGTTCTATGAGTTGCATGGGTTTGAGAAAACACCCGAGATAGGGATCGGAGGGCCGAAAATTTTTCCGGAAAAATTGGAAAATTTTTCCAGTTTTTATGGAAAATTTACCACATTTTGACTATTTCTCCATTTTTTTCGGAAAACTTCCCAAGAAAAATTGGAAAAATTTGTCGGAAATTTTCCAAACTACATTTTTCCGGAAAATTTTGATCCCTAACCCGAGGGCGTGGCTCACCTTGCGGCAGGTACTGGTGCCCTCCTGGCCCACCAGGAAGTACAGCACGTCGCCGCTCTTGAGCTCGAGCACGGTGCGTGCCTCGGCGCCCAGGCTCCAGCCCTGGCCCTCGGAGCCGCTGCCGCCGCTGGCGCCGCGCGCGATCACCCTGCGGCAGACCGGCGTCGCACTCAGTCACAGACGACGAAACAACAAACAACGCAAGGGGACAAAAAGCAGGAACAGGCTCGGGGTGAAACATTCAGACCCAAGTCAAAGGTCCTCCCACCCACCACCATGACGCAGACAAAACACTCTGGCCTTACAGGGGGAGTTTTTTCTCTGTTAAAATTAATTTTGTTGCTCCTTTCCACATGGCCCCATTTTTATTTCGTTTCAAGATTCAATACCGATTTATTGCAGGAAAGGCAGACAATGTAGCCTGTGCAGTAAGCGTGGTACGGAGACAGAATAAGGGGGGCTCTGTCCTCGTGCCCGTGACTTTCAGCTGGCAAACAAGGACGTATTCTCCTATCCTTTTACATGACAGATACATTTTTGTCGGTCGGCCGATTGTAGATCCGCCCTTGTTGCAGGCATACTTCACAGGGCGGGGCAGGAGGGCGTTGCTGGCCGAGCCGAGGCCGGGCCGCGGGGCCAGGGGGCGCGCAGTGACTGGATGAGGGGGGTGGCGCCGGCCCCTGCCCCCGGCCTGGGGGAACGCGTTGGCCGGGGCTAGCCGGGGGCGTAGGCGGAAAGGGGGGAGGGGGTGCCCGACAGACTGGCGGGGCACTTCGGCATGCAGACGCCGACTCGCAGCAACGAGCAACGAGCAACGAGCATCCGACCATCAGCCCAACGCGGCCTGGCCTGGCCTGGCCTGGCCTGACCTGGGCAGCAGCGCGCCAGGCTGCCTTTGTGGCGGCGGCCACGGGGGCGGCCACGGGGACGGCGCGACGGTTCAGGTCGTTGACAGCGCGATTCTCCTCTCCTCTCCCAGCTCTGCTCTGTCCTCTCTGCTCCGCCTCGAGACCGGGACCAGCTTCCCTCCCCCTCGCAGCACCGGAACAGTTCCGTCGAGCCGCCCACGACAGGCACTGGATGGTGTGCCGCCCGCACTCTGTGACCTGCACCACCCCGCCCCGACCAAGGGGAAACAACTTCAAAAAATTTTGTACAGCGTGAATTTTTTATGCCAAAAATTAAAAAAAAAAAAAATAAAAAAAATTCAAAGAAGTTCATGAATTTTTCAGACCAAAAAATTCCAAAAATTTTTAATATTTCAAAATTTTTGTACAACGTAAATTTTTTAGACCAAATAGTTCAAAAAGTGTAAAAACGATTCAAAAAACTTTAATAAAATTCAAAAATTTTATGGAATTATCAGACTAAAGCTTTTAAAAAAAAATTCACAAAATTCAAAAAAATTCAAATTTTGTACAGCAAATTCAAAGTTGTTTCCCCTTGGCCCCGACCCGCCTGCACTTCGCACCTACCCCAACCCGGGTGTCCCGACCCACCCCACGTAGTCCATCGGCTTCGCCGCGGGCCCTGCGGGCGCACGCTCACCCTCGGACCCGCCCACCACCCCTGAATCTATCTTCACTCGAACGCACGTAACTCATGGCACATCACCTGAAGTTACATGTTTGCGCGGAGGCAGAGAATTCCTCCGGGCTCCTACGCGCCGCGGGCAAGCCGCTGCTGTGTCGGGCGCTGAGCCATCTCCTCTGGCCGCCTTCTCTCCCTCTTCTTCTGCCAGTCTGTCTACCCCGCCCCGCCCCGCCCCGCGCACATTTCAAAATGGCGCTCGGTTTGGCGGCGCCATGAATTCGCCATGGCCGCTCGTTCATTCTGCGCTGTTCTCGCAAACGCAGCCGCCAAGACCGCCGCGCCGACCGCTGGCCCCGCCACCCGTCACATGCATACTGCAGGCCGCGGGGGCCGCGGGGGCCGCGGGACCGTGTCCTACGGTTTTTCGCGGACTGGGCCCCACTGCCCCCACCCTTCCCAGCCTCCCACGGTACCAGCTCTCGTCGGGGCCGCGCTAGGCTGCGGCCGCGGCTTCGCCCAGCCCTGGCCCAGCCCTGGCCCAGCCCGGGGGGTCGGGGCGAGGCCACCACGGGGCCACCGCGGAGCGGGCGGGGGCGTGGCGCACATGTCGACCCGTCGCCGCCCCGTCGCACCCACCTGGCGCGGTGCGGGGCGGGGCGGGGCGGCATCGGGCCATCAATCATGTCACGTGACGCCCCGCCCCGCCCCCGCTTTGAATCCCAATTTGTGTAGGCCGCCGCCGGGGACACGCGGCATCCACGCCCCGCCCCGAGCGGTAATGAATGCGGCAAGTGAATCCCCGGCGCGCTCCCTCTCTATTTAAATTAGAGTGCAAAAACGCGGGAAACAGTCCGGTCAGCGACGCGCCGCCCGCCCCCGGCGCCCCCGGCGCCCCGCCCACGTCAGCTCGCGTCCGCTCGCCTCGCCTATCGCAGACTCGCGGTCTTCGCTGCCGGCTGCAACGACATGTGACCGTGCAATACAACTGGCGTATCGACATTCGTTCACACAGAAACAGCGCATCTGTCAAGTAAATGGATTGGAGATACGCCGTTCTTGTCGGGCTGGAAGTAAATATGTTGTTTTGCACGCACGCGGCGTGCCGCCGCGCTGCGCCGATTCGTCTGTCAGATAGGCCCGTTTTGCACGTTGCACAAAGGGCCGCAGCCCCGGCCTGGCCCCGGCCTGCCAGTCCGAGGTTCAAGTAACTTTAGGCTATGTGCCGTGAGTTACGTCGCTTCGAGAAGGGATAAGACATCGAGGGGCACTCACGTGTAGACCTCGGTCTCGGGCACGACCCAGCGCTGGATGCCCGCCTGCACGGTGACGTTGCTGGTGCTGCCATTGTAGGCGCGCACGCACTGCCCCGGCGTCGGCCCCTCCATGCCCTTGGCACCGCACGGTGAGAACACATAAACTGCGGCAGAAAGGCAGCATTAGTGACACGTTTTACATCTGTAAAATGTAATTTAAAATGAAAAAAAATTGAAAAAAAAAAATTGTGTTTGTGAGATGACTTACTGGTCTTGTTGATGAAATCTCGGTGTGTAGCTGATTCTGGGGTTTCTGTAAAAAAAATAATTTCCAAGTAAAGAAAACTTGAAACTAGACGTATTTTGTGTTTCGTGACCTTGCCCTTCTTGACCCTCATCAACACGGTATTTATGGTTCAGTCTAGAGTTTCGGAGTTTCGCCCGGAAAAATTCCGGCCAAGATTTCCATCCCATCTCAATAAGACGTCGGCCTAATTATACGCGTTAATGAGAAACACCGCATTAGCCTCTTTGGAGAATTACTGAGCCGCCTGGGGGTAAATTCGGGGGGGGGGGGGGGCTTGGTGGCCCGCTCGACGCGACCAAAGGGCCGATGAGGGGTTGCAAAGAGGAGGGGTGGGGGGCAGAGGGTGGCTACACTGCTACGCACCATCGATGTCACCGGCTGTGCTGTAGTTGTAGCCGATGACCTCCTTGGCTGGCACTCCTGGAACACAACAAGGCGGTGGGTCACACTCCGCAATCAAAGCACTAGAAAAAGAAATCGCCTCAGTTTTGTCACGGTGCGTCGCGTACCGAGCCCGAAGCACTCCCTGCTCAGCGTGATGTCGTCCACCGCCATGTCCGCGTCCCGCAGCCCGCGCCGCGCCTCCAGGTGGATCTGGTACCTGCGCGCCAAGTAGAGGTTAGTCCAGAAATCGCAGACACCAGCGAAAGCGTGAGGCCTCCGTGCAACAAAGTCCGACGTCCTTTCAGGCTCAAGTAACTTCAGGCTGTGTGCCGTGAGTTACGTGGGTTCTCGGAAAGATGAGACTTTGTCGCACGGAGCATGTCAAGGTACTTACTTGTACAGCAGCGGTGCAGCGTGACGAGCGCCTGGGTCCACGTCATCTTCTTGTCGCCGTAGTTCCAGAAGAGCTGGTGCTGCTTCTTCTTATTGCGGGGCCAGAACTCGTACACACTGACGGCCAGCGAGCCGACGTGGTGGCCGTACATGTGGTAGTAGAAGCGCAGCTGCGGCACGAGGAATAGGGCGTGAGCGGGGCACTCGACTCGACCAGACCAGACTAGCCTCCCCACAAAGCTCAAGTAACTGCAGGCTGTAATGCGCCTTAGTTACGTGGGTTCGAGAAGAGGTTGGACTCTGGACGCCGTCAGGGTCGCTACTAACCTCGCACGAGTTGTAGTACTTGGAGGCCTCGTTGCGGTGGTAGGCGGGCGGAGCGTTGAACACCACGCTGTCCAGGAGGGCCTCCTGCCCGAGGTCGCCGTAGGTCATGTTGACGTAGAGGTACACCCCTGCAACAGGGTGTCGCCAATGGCGTGGCGTGAGATTGTGCTGCGCAGTCCGAGGTCCGTGGAACAAAGTCCGATGTGATTCGAGATTCAAGTAACTCCAGGATAAGAGCCATGAGTTACGTGGGTTCGAGGAAGCATCGGATTTTGTTGTACCACCCGCTTACCCGAGTCGTTGCCGTAGGTGTGGTCCCTGGCGCTCTTCCACTTGGCGGTCGCGCCCGCAGTGCGCTTTCCAGCTCATGGAGGAGCCCGAGCCCGAGCGGGTGGTCGTCGAGTTCCAGCCGCACATGCCGTCCTGGAAGTCGCACCGCGCGCCGGCCGGGACCTTGACTGTACGCACAAAGTTTTCAAAATGAGTTCTACTGCTCTGCCAAATCACTGTGCATCGAGAAACGGGGGAAAATTTTTGAATTCTTTGGCCTGTAAAATTTACGCTTCACAAAATTTTGAATTTTTTGAATTTCTTTGGATTTTTTAGAAATTTTTAGAATTTTTTCGTCTGAAAAAATCATTAATTTTTTTTGATTTTTTTTTGAATTTTTTTGGTCTAAAAAATTTACGCTGTACGAAATTTTTTCGAAGTTACTTCCCCTTGCACACGCCCGGCGTCCAACCACCCCGACTCGACCTCACCCGGCTGTCGGCCAAGAGCCACCCCACGCGTCCCCGCGATGGTCCCGCACCCTGCGGATGGGGCGATACACCCACGGGGCCGCGGGCTTGGCCGCGCTAACGGGGAACCGGGACGCCCACTCCGTCTTCCGATGAAGGCCCGCATCCCAACCCCGCCCCGCCCTGCCCTGCCGCATCACGGCCGGAGGTTATATCAAACAATTTCCAGCCTAAATCCAGCCGGCCGCACGCCGACCCCTACCCCGCCCTTCCCTACCCCGCCCACACGGCGCCCCGGGTCGCGTCGAGGGCCGATGCCGAGGCTGTCCGTGGCTACAGCACGGAGCCGGGCGGGGCGGGGTCGCTCCATCCAGCATCCAGTCAGGTGGAGGGGGCCAGGCTGCGGGGCTTGCCTGCCGTCGATAACGGCTGCGTAAAAAGGGACCCTTTCCGAGCGGCCGAGAAATCCAAAGGCCGTCATCGCGAACCCCGCACGCCGCGCGAGGCCGCCAGTCACGACTGATCGGGTAGGAGAAGAGAGAGTATCGGACGTGGAAGCCACCCGACCGGCTCAGGGTGGTTGAGACGTCGTCGTCGCTGCTGGCAGCAGGTTAATGGTGATCTGGGACTGGCTCTCCTTAATGGGGTGATGAGGGCGGTATCGGATTAGGACCACGAGCCGCCCACTTCACCCTGTCTGGGCTGATGCGGCTGATCAACTCCGACGGCGTCGACGCCCCGCCATTGCGGCCCCCCGTCTGGCCCGCGACGCCCGCGACCGCCAGCGCCGCAGCGATCCATGATCCATGATCTGCCTTCGCGCGAAGCGCGGCCCCCGCGGCCCCCTCCCCGCCCCCGCGACTACCCTGCCCTGGCCCCGCGGGGCGTCGGTTGCTGTGCGAGGGACGCGCGGCCTACGCATCAACCCCTCCGCAAATATACCCCCGCCGCGCCGGCCCCGCCCCGCCCCGCCGCCGGAAACGCATCCCCCTGCTGGCCTACATCCAGTGCTAGACGCGCAGCATCGCGCAGCGAGCCTTGTGAGCCGCGCGACTAGGCCAGACTAGGTCTGCACGAGGCGAGCGGTCGGGCGGGGCGGGGAGGGGCGGGGCGAGACGCGCTGGAGCGGCAAACACAGTGGAGTCCACCCCCTTCCCCGCAATCGATTGGGCAATTAGCATGTGCTTGCCGGTCTGCCGACGGGGCGGGGCGGGCGGGGCGGCCGCGTTTCTCGTCGCAGCCGCGGCGTCTCTTCGACTGGCGCACCCAACTTGCCTCGCCCCGCGGAGGGGGAGGGGGCTGGGGGTGTCGGGCGCCTACTTCGCGGGCGCCGACGCTGGACCCCCCCCCCCCCCCCCGGTCCCAACCCCCCAACCCTTCCACCGAGAAGAGCGGGAGATACTGCTAACTAAACAGTCGGTGGGCGGCGCGGCGGCCGTTCGGAAACACGTGGCTGACCCACCCCGCCCCGCCCCGCCCCGCCCTGTCCGCGCTTCCAGACCAATCGGTATGCTGTCCGCTGGAATTGTCCGCGTCCCCGGGGCCCGAGGAGAATCAGCTAGAAATCTGCTGTAAGCGAAAAGCAACAGAAACTACAGACACTCGGCAAAACAATAAATTAGAAAAAAAAGAAAAATTAATAATACGGGTTAAAAGTACAGCAAATAATTAAAAGTAAAACGAAACCTTCAAATGAGAGGGTAAGTAAGGTAAAGTCAAAGCGGCTGGGAGCACTGTAAAACAAGGCCAGAAAAGTACGTGGAAGCTAGTGGCCAATTCATGAGAACAAACTCGGCGTGGAGACAAACTCCCCAGAACTCCCGGAATTCTCCAGGATCCTGACGAAGCAACGTAACTACTTCGTGTTCTCTTATGTAGTTACATTGTTTCGTCAAAATCCTCGACGAAAGCTGGCGGGCAGTCGATGCCTCATACCAAAATTGGGTCCAAAAGCATGGACATTCAAGTTCGACTATCGTCTATGAGTTACGTGGGTTTGAGAAACTCACAGCACTGCTGCTCCTCGGCCTCGTCGTCGCCGTCCGGGCAGTCGCGGACGATGTCGCAGACGTGCGACATGGCGATGCAGTCGCCCGACTTGCACACGAAGTGCGTGTCGTTGTTGCACTCGTGCGACGGCTTCAGGCGCGGCCCTGCGAACACACAAAAGGCAATCAGAGTCGCACGGTGGTAAGCCCAGCGGGTTGCCGCACTGGTCAGGGTGGCCGGCTAACTCGGCCAGGTCGACCGCATGCCTCGCCAGCCAGGCAGGCTGGTTGGTCCGAACCTGGGGCCAGGCCTCCGGGCTCCAGATCATTAATTTACTTGTTAATTCATTTTTCATTGGGCCGCAGCAAGTCGGGCCGGCAATGGGTCCAGCCCGGGCCAGCCCGGGCGAGGTGTAAAGTCAAGCGCCGAGCCGGGCGCGGTGATTAGAAGCGAGCCTTTCTCTCTTATTGGCCCTCGCAGTGAATCACGCCTCTCCGTACGCAGATAATTGGACGTTAATTCTCCAGGATTCGGACAAAACTACGTATCTACGATGGGTTCTCCTATGCAGTTACGTAGTTTTGTCCGAATCCTGGAGAATTTTTTCCCCTCACAGGGACGCTGCCAATGGGCTGCCCCCTCCGCACCGCGCGAGCCACGGCTAACGAGAGCAAGCAGAGCCAGCCAGTGCTGGGCCGGAGCGCCCGGAGGGTAGGCAACCTCCAGTCTGCGCGCGCGCCCGTCGTGCGGATGGCCTATCCCTGACTCCGCGGCGCCTGCCGCACGGGGTGGTAGGGTCGGCGCACCGTCTAGCCTGGTCGGAGCAAGCTGTGCGTGCCGGGCCAGGGGTTTCTCGGCTCTAACGACACCTGCTGTGTACCGGGCCCGCCCGCTGGCAGCCGCTGGGCTCGGCGCGCTGTTTTGCGTGGCGCGAGCTCCAGACGGAAAAAATATGTTCGTTATAAATCGATCAACTCAGATTTATCGCAGCTTCGTCGAAAAATTTCGCTGAGGGTGCTAACTTGATCGCTTAGAGAGCGAAAAATTTTCGTTCGTTGAATTAACAAAAATCGCTGATCGATTTTTAACGTGCAGATTCGCTGAAATGGCGAAAAGATTTTTTTTCTGTGCAGTCGCGACGCGGTGCCTCGCAGGAACGGGCGGAGGTCCGTTGCGACCAGAAGGGGTCAGGGGTCGTCCCTCCCACCGCGTCAGTCTCGCTGGAATTATATCCGCGGAAGACTTCCCTCGTTGCCGCGCCCCGCCCCGCCCCGCCCCGCCCCGCACCGCCCCGCCCCGCCCCGCCTCGCCCCGCCCGCCCCCGCTACGCGTGGCCTGGCCAGGCCTGGCTCGCTCCAAGAGGCGGGGGTCGAGTCGGGGGCGCCGTCTCACCGCGCGGCCCGCTAGGGGGTGGTTTGGGGTGGTTTGGGGTGGCGTCGGGGGGTGGGCAGGGAGGAGGCCGGTGCGTGGGCAGCCCCCGGCTGCCAGGCCGCGGAGTGTCGAGGCGCTGGCAGGACGCGGCGCGCGCCGGACCGGCTCAGCAGCAGCCTAGCCTAGCCTAGCCTAGGCTAGGCCTACCGGCCGCCCCGCCCCACCCCGCCCACTCTGCCGTAGAATCGCGAGCCCCTGAGCCCCGGAACTCGCCCACGCGTCCTTATGCCGACCTTTAGGCCCTCTGTGGCCCTCGGTCCCCAATTACGAACAGCCCCCCTGTCCCGCGTCGGTATACACGCCCGCCTGTTTCCCTCGTGTTTGAATTACCCGCCCTGGCCAAGCCGTCGGTACCCATCCCCACCGACCGCCTCGCCTCACGCCCGAGATGCGGGCACCCACGCACTGCGTGGGCGGGGCAGGCGGTCCTGGGATCAGTGCCCGGAGGCGCTCGGGGGCCAGCGCCCTCCCGGGGCCGGGTGAGCCTTGGGATGCACGGGTCGTTCGCGCAGGGAGTCCATTAGAGCCCTTATCCCGTCGCGGCGTCGCGGCCCGGTGCAACGCCTCCTCGACGACGGACAGGTGACGGCGGCGGCCTCCCGCGGCCGGCGACCCTCCCTCCAGTCGGGCCACGGCGCCACGGCCTCGCTAAAGCCATGCTAAAGCCCTGCGCCGCAGACAAAAGGGGCGGGCGGGGCACACGGCAGCGAGTGGCCGAGCAACCCCCTCTCCCCCACCCCAACCCCCTCAGTCCCCAAGTCACTGTCCCCGTCGGGCCCGGCCGGCCCCTTTCCTTTCTCTGTCGCTACACAACAGGGATCAGGTCCTGCCGCAGCGTTTTACAGACAGCTCTGGATATGATAGCCTCGGGCCGATGGGAGGGGGCAAATGCCGCGACCCCGTCACAACGGCCGCAGCCCGCAGCCCGCAGCCCCGCCCCGCCCCGCTCTTTTGTGGTGGCTTCGGTCCGGCCTGGGCCGGCCTGGGCCGGCCTGGGCCCACCCCAGCCTCAGCGGGCCACGACCCTCGACGCCAGCACTACTTGAACCTCGGGCCCATACAGCGAAGCCTCCAAGCTAAAAAGTCCACCTTTCCTCGGAGTTCAAGTTCAAGGTGCGTCATCAGGCCACGTGCCGCGTGTGTTACGTGGGTTCGATAAAAGGTGGGAGGCATCGCGATGGACACTCGCGCTCACCCGAGAAGCAGCGCACGAACTCGAGGTTGTCGATGGCCACGTGGCCCGAGCGCTCCGTGTCGTGTTGGCGATCTCGATCACGATGCGGATGTTCTGAGTGATCCGCCCGATGTCCACGTTGTGCTGCTGCCACCTGAAAAATCATTTTAAAATTTTAATTTATGGCGAAAAAAAAAGC
>JAYWLI010000067.1:7500-12500 GCA_037074505.1 Albizia julibrissin
CCGCCGGCCGCCACTGGTGGCGCCGACGTACGAAGTGACCGAGTAACTCGAGTGCAAGGCGTGTCGCGTGGTCGTCCCGATTGCAAGAATCCAACCACGCCCAAGCTTACTGAGCACCCGGGGGGCAAGAGCCCGAGAACGTATGCCGTTCCGCAAGATTGTTAGGAGGAGTCCCACGCACGAGAGTTCCATGAAGCAACACCAAAGCGGGTTACATGTGCCTCACAAGGGCGAGAGCCCCACCTCGCCCTAGCCTAGGAATCATGCGGTTTCCATCCAAAGTGGGTAGGTAGCGCAAGTCCCCTTAACGGATGCGGGTTTGATGGGTATCTCACTCAAGGGAGGGCAAAGAACCCCCTAGCACGTGCCACAATCCATCCCATATGAAATCCAACACATTTTAGGGTCCGCCGGAAAAGCACCTCCACGGGCGGCCACCGCCGCCGGCCGCCACGGGTGGCGCCTACGTACGAAGTGACCGAGTAACTCGAGTGCAAGGCGTGTCGCGTGGTCGTCCCGATTGCAAGAATCCAACCACGCCCAAGCTTACTGAGCACCCGGGGGGCAAGAGCCCGAGAACGGATGCCGTTCCGCAAGATTGTTAGGAGGAGTCCCACGCACGAGAGTTCCATGAAGCAACAACAAAACGGGTTACATGGGCCTCACAAGGGCGAGAGCCCCACCTCGCCCTAGCCTAGGAATCATGCGGTTTCCATCCAAAGTGGGTAGGTAGCGCAAGTCCCCTTAACGGATGCGGGTTTGATGGGTATCTCACTCAAGGGAGGGCAAAGAACCCCCTAGCACGTGCCACAATCCATCCCATATGAAATCCAACACATTTTAGGGTCCGCCGGAAAAGTCGCCGGAAAAGTCGCCGGTGGCCGCCCCTCTACGGCCGGCCACCGCCGCCGGCCGCCACGGGTGGCGCCGACGTACGAAGTGACCAAGGAACTCGACCCCATGGCTCACACACTTGCTCGCCACAAAGGGACATAGCGTGTGTGCGTGGATCCTGCCATGGGGAGGGGGGGAGGGGTGCCCCCCTATATATGCAATTTGGACTTTTTCCATTGTGGCACCAACAGACATACTTTTTTCTCAAACGACAACTTTTTTTTGAGGGACCTAGAGATCGAATTTTTCCATGATTTTTTGCAGCAATGCTAGGCACCATAACAGAAGATCAATCCCCAAGTTTCATAATTTTCGGACACTCGTAGAATATTTTACGAATTTTTTAGTGTTCAGACTTGTGCACCCTCAAACGGCCACCACGGGCGGCGGCTCCGGCGGCCGGACAGCCCCACATGTAGGGGGGGATGAGTATGAGTGAATGGACAAAGAAAAACTCAAATGTAACGTGTAGATTTCATTTTGAGTAAGGGGTGAAGTTTTTGGACTGCTCAGGACTTGCCCGGGCAAGTCCTGAGTAAGTCCTGAGCAAGTCCTGAGCAAGCCAGGACTAGTCCAGGACGTGCTTGGACAAGTCCTGGACGTGCCAGGACTTGCCCGGACCCTTCCCGAGCGTGCCAAACCTTGCCAGGACCCTTTCCAAGGTTGCCAAACCTTGCCACCACCTTGCCCAAAGTTGCTCGGGACCTTGCCCGGGCTTGCCCGCGGGCAAGTCCACCCAAAATTCAACTCTTCCAAATCCTTGCCCGGGCACCAAGGACATTTGCATTGGGGTTAGGAAGAGTGAATGCAACAATAAATTCCCAATTGCACCGAGTAGATCTCGTTTTGAGTAAGGGGCCAAGTTTTTGGACTGCTCGGGACCTTGCCCGGGCTTGCCCGCGGGCAAGTCCACCCAAAATTCAACTCTTCCAAATCCTTGCCCGGGCACCAAGGACATTTGCATTGGGGTTAGGAAGAGTGAATGCAACAATAAATTCCCACTTGCACCGAGTAGATCTCATTTTGAGTAAGGGGCCAAGTTTTTGGACTGCTCGGGACCTTGCCCGGGCTTGCCCGCGGGCAAGTCCACCCAAAATTCAACTCTTCCAAATCCTTGCCCGGGCACCAAGGACATTTGCATTGGGGTTAGGAAGAGTGAATGCAACAATAAATTCCCAATTGCACCGAGTAGATCTCGTTTTGAGTAAGGGGCCAAGTTTTTGGACTGCTCGGGACCTTGCCCGGGCTTGCCCGCGGGCAAGTCCACCCAAAATTCAACTCTTCCAAATCCTTGCCCGGGCACCAAGGACATTTGCATTGGGGTTAGGAAGAGTGAATGCAACAATAAATTCCCAATTGCACCGAGTAGATCTCGTTTTGAGTAAGGGGCCAAGTTTTTGGACTGCTCGGGACCTTGCCCGGGCTTGCCCGCGGGCAAGTCCACCCAAAATTCAACTCTTCCAAATCCTTGCCCGGGCACCAAGGACATTTGCATTGGGGTTAGGAAGAGTGAATGCAACAATAAATTCCCAATTGCACCGAGTAGATCTCGTTTTGAGTAAGGGGCCAAGTTTTTGGACTGCTCGGGACCTTGCCCGGGCTTGCCCGCGGGCAAGTCCACCCAAAATTCAACTCTTCCAAATCCTTGCCCGGGCACCAAGGACATTTGCATTGGGGTTAGGAAGAGTGAATGCAACAATAAATTCCCACTTGCACCGAGTAGATCTCATTTTGAGTAAGGGGCCAAGTTTTTGGACTGCTCGGGACCTTGCCCGGGCTTGCCCGCGGGCAAGTCCACCCAAAATTCAACTCTTCCAAATCCTTGCCCGGGCACCAAGGACATTTGCATTGGGGTTAGGAAGAGTGAATGCAACAATAAATTCCCACTTGCACCGAGTAGATCTCGTTTTGAGTAAGGGGCCAAGTTTTTGGACTGCTCGGGACCTTGCCCGGGCTTGCCCGCGGGCAAGTCCACCCAAAATTCAACTCTTCCAAATCCTTGCCCGGGCACCAAGGACATTTGCATTGGGGTTAGGAAGAGTGAATGCAACAATAAATTCCCAATTGCACCGAGTAGATCTCGTTTTGAGTAAGGGGCCAAGTTTTTGGACTGCTCGGGACCTTGCCCGGGCTTGCCCGCGGGCAAGTCCACCCAAAATTCAACTCTTCCAAATCCTTGCCCGGGCACCAAGGACATTTGCATTGGGGTTAGGAAGAGTGAATGCAACAATAAATTCCCACTTGCACCGAGTAGATCTCATTTTGAGTAAGGGGCCAAGTTTTTGGACTGCTCGGGACCTTGCCCGGGCTTGCCCGCGGGCAAGTCCACCCAAAATTCAACTCTTCCAAATCCTTGCCCGGGCACCAAGGACATTTGCATTGGGGTTAGGAAGAGTGAATGCAACAATAAATTCCCACTTGCACCGAGTAGATCTCATTTTGAGTAAGGGGCCAAGTTTTTGGACTGCTCGGGACCTTGCCCGGGCTTGCCCGCGGGCAAGTCCACCCAAAATTCAACTCTTCCAAATCCTTGCCCGGGCACCAAGGACATTTGCATTGGGGTTAGGAAGAGTGAATGCAACAATAAATTCCCACTTGCACCGAGTAGATCTCATTTTGAGTAAGGGGCCAAGTTTTTGGACTGCTCGGGACCTTGCCGGTCTTGCCCGCGGGCAAGACCACCCAAAATTCAACTCTTCCAAATCCTTGTCCACCCACGCGCTGCGAACAATTGCAACTCCTTGCTCGGACCTTGTCCATGCTTTTCCCACACTCGCTAGGACCTAGCCCAAGGGTCCATGATGCTTGCCCACGTGTTTCCCGCACATGCTCGGACCTTGCTCAATGGTCCATGATCTTTGCCCACGTGTTGCCCACACCTGCAACACCTTGCCTGGACCTTGCCCTCGTTTTGCCCGCACATGCTCGGACCTTGGTCAAGGGTCCACGATCGTTGCCCCCCTATAGAGCAATTTTGGAAATCTCACGAGTTCCACCAACGGGGGTCATTTTTTACGAAATGACGCCGCGCAGGGAACTTGCCCGCACTCGCTAGGACCTTGCCCAAGGGTCCATGATACTTGCCCACGGGGACATTTGCACATGCTCGGACCTTGCTCAATGGTCCATGATCTTTGCCCACGTGTTGCCCACACCTGCAACACCTTGCCCTCGTTTTGCCCGCACATGCTCGGACCTTGGTCAAGGGTCCACGATCGTTGCCCCCCTATAGAGCAATTTTGGAAATCTCACGAGTTCCACCAACGGGGGTCATTTTTTACGAAATGACGCCGCGCAGGGAACTTGCCCGCACTCGCTAGGACCTTGCCCAAGGGTCCATGATACTTGCCCACGGGGACATTTGCACATGCTCGGACCTTGCTCAATGGTCCATGATCTTTGCCCACGTGTTGCCCACACCTGCAACACCTTGCCCTCGTTTTGCCCGCACATGCTCGGACCTTGGTCAAGGGTCCACGATCGTTGCCCCCCTATAGAGCAATTTGGGAAATCTCACGAGTTCCACCAACGGGGGTCATTTTTTACGAAATGACGCCGCGCAGGGATCTTGCCCGCACCTGCGAGGACCTTGCCCAGGGGTCCATGATCCTTGCCCAGGTTTTGCCCGCTCATGCTCGGACCTTGCTCAGGGGTCCATGACCGTTGCACACGTTTTGCCCACACCTGGCAGGACCTTGCCCGAGGGTCCGTGATCCTTTCCAATGTTTTGCCCGCACCTGCCATGACCTTGCCCAAGGGTCCACGCGCATCCGCTTAGCCCGGATCATGAATCATCAGAGCAACGGGCAGAGCATGGGGTTAGGAAGAGTGAATGCAACAATAAATTCCCAATTGCACCGAGTAGATCTCGTTTTGAGTAAGGGGCCAAGTTTTTGGACTGCTCGGGACCTTGCCCGAGCTTGCCCGCGGGCAAGTCCACCCAAAATTCAACTCTTCCAAATCCTTGCCCGGGCACCAAGGACATTTGCATTGGGGTTAGGAAGAGTGAATGCAACAATAAATTCCCAATTGCACCGAGTAGATCTCGTTTTGAGTAAGGGGCCAAGTTTTTGGACTGCTCGGGACCTTGCCCGGGCTTGCCCGCG
>JAYWLI010000067.1:22500-25000 GCA_037074505.1 Albizia julibrissin
TTTTAGGGTCCGCCGGAAAAGCACCTCCACGGGCGGCCACCGCCGCCGGCCGCCACTGGTGGCGCCGACGTACGAAGTGACCGAGTAACTCGAGTGCAAGGCGTGTCGCGTGGTCGTCCCGATTGCAAGAATCCAACCACGCCCAAGCTTACTGAGCACCCGGGGGGCAAGAGCCCGAGAACGTATGCCGTTCCGCAAGATTGTTAGGAGGAGTCCCACGCACGAGAGTTCCATGAAGCAACACCAAAGCGGGTTACATGTGCCTCACAAGGGCGAGAGCCCCACCTCGCCCTAGCCTAGGAATCATGCGGTTTCCATCCAAAGTGGGTAGGTAGCGCAAGTCCCCTTAACGGATGCGGGTTTGATGGGTATCTCACTCAAGGGAGGGCAAAGAACCCCCTAGCACGTGCCACAATCCATCCCATATGAAATCCAACACATTTTAGGGTCCGCCGGAAAAGCACCTCCACGGGCGGCCACCGCCGCCGGCCGCCACGGGTGGCGCCTACGTACGAAGTGACCGAGTAACTCGAGTGCAAGGCGTGTCGCGTGGTCGTCCCGATTGCAAGAATCCAACCACGCCCAAGCTTACTGAGCACCCGGGGGGCAAGAGCCCGAGAACGGATGCCGTTCCGCAAGATTGTTAGGAGGAGTCCCACGCACGAGAGTTCCATGAAGCAACAACAAAGCGGGTTACATGGGCCTCACAAGGGCGAGAGCCCCACCTCGCCCTAGCCTAGGAATCATGCGGTTTCCATCCAAAGTGGGTAGGTAGCGCAAGTCCCCTTAACGGATGCGGGTTTGATGGGTATCTCACTCAAGGGAGGGCAAAGAACCCCCTAGCACGTGCCACAATCCATCCCATATGAAATCCAACACATTTTAGGGTCCGCCGGAAAAGTCGCCGGAAAAGTCGCCGGTGGCCGCCCCTCTACGGCCGGCCACCGCCGCCGGCCGCCACGGGTGGCGCCGACGTACGAAGTGACCAAGGAACTCGACCCCATGGCTCACACACTTGCTCGCCACAAAGGGACATAGCGTGTGTGCGTGGATCCTGCCATGGGGAGGGGGGGAGGGGTGCCCCCCTATATATGCAATTTGGACTTTTTCCATTGTGGCACCAACAGACATACTTTTTTCTCAAACGACAACTTTTTTTTGAGGGACCTAGAGATCGAATTTTTCCATGATTTTTTGCAGCAATGCTAGGCACCATAACAGAAGATCAATCCCCAAGTTTCATAATTTTCGGACACTCGTAGAATATTTTACGAATTTTTTAGTGTTCAGACTTGTGCACCCTCAAACGGCCACCACGGGCGGCGGCTCCGGCGGCCGGACAGCCCCACATGTAGGGGGGGATGAGTATGAGTGAATGGACAAAGAAAAACTCAAATGTAACGTGTAGATTTCATTTTGAGTAAGGGGTGAAGTTTTTGGACTGCTCAGGACTTGCCCGGGCAAGTCCTGAGTAAGTCCTGAGCAAGTCCTGAGCAAGCCAGGACTAGTCCAGGACGTGCTTGGACAAGTCCTGGACGTGCCAGGACTTGCCCGGACCCTTCCCGAGCGTGCCAAACCTTGCCAGGACCCTTTCCAAGGTTGCCAAACCTTGCCACCACCTTGCCCAAAGTTGCTCGGGACCTTGCCCGGGCTTGCCCGCGGGCAAGTCCACCCAAAATTCAACTCTTCCAAATCCTTGCCCGGGCACCAAGGACATTTGCATTGGGGTTAGGAAGAGTGAATGCAACAATAAATTCCCAATTGCACCGAGTAGATCTCGTTTTGAGTAAGGGGCCAAGTTTTTGGACTGCTCGGGACCTTGCCCGGGCTTGCCCGCGGGCAAGTCCACCCAAAATTCAACTCTTCCAAATCCTTGCCCGGGCACCAAGGACATTTGCATTGGGGTTAGGAAGAGTGAATGCAACAATAAATTCCCACTTGCACCGAGTAGATCTCATTTTGAGTAAGGGGCCAAGTTTTTGGACTGCTCGGGACCTTGCCCGGGCTTGCCCGCGGGCAAGTCCACCCAAAATTCAACTCTTCCAAATCCTTGCCCGGGCACCAAGGACATTTGCATTGGGGTTAGGAAGAGTGAATGCAACAATAAATTCCCAATTGCACCGAGTAGATCTCGTTTTGAGTAAGGGGCCAAGTTTTTGGACTGCTCGGGACCTTGCCCGGGCTTGCCCGCGGGCAAGTCCACCCAAAATTCAACTCTTCCAAATCCTTGCCCGGGCACCAAGGACATTTGCATTGGGGTTAGGAAGAGTGAATGCAACAATAAATTCCCAATTGCACCGAGTAGATCTCGTTTTGAGTAAGGGGCCAAGTTTTTGGACTGCTCGGGACCTTGCCCGGGCTTGCCCGCGGGCAAGTCCACCCAAAATTCAACTCTTCCAAATCCTTGCCCGGGCACCAAGGACATTTGCATTGGGGTTAGGAAGAGTGAATGCAACAATAAATTCCCACTTGCACCGAGTAGATCTCATTTTGAGTAAGG
>JAYWLI010000067.1:35000-37500 GCA_037074505.1 Albizia julibrissin
CCCCCTAGCACGTGCCACAATCCATCCCATATGAAATCCAACACATTTTAGGGTCCGCCGGAAAAGCACCTCCACGGGCGGCCACCGCCGCCGGCCGCCACTGGTGGCGCCGACGTACGAAGTGACCGAGTAACTCGAGTGCAAGGCGTGTCGCGTGGTCGTCCCGATTGCAAGAATCCAACCACGCCCAAGCTTACTGAGCACCCGGGGGGCAAGAGCCCGAGAACGTATGCCGTTCCGCAAGATTGTTAGGAGGAGTCCCACGCACGAGAGTTCCATGAAGCAACACCAAAGCGGGTTACATGTGCCTCACAAGGGCGAGAGCCCCACCTCGCCCTAGCCTAGGAATCATGCGGTTTCCATCCAAAGTGGGTAGGTAGCGCAAGTCCCCTTAACGGATGCGGGTTTGATGGGTATCTCACTCAAGGGAGGGCAAAGAACCCCCTAGCACGTGCCACAATCCATCCCATATGAAATCCAACACATTTTAGGGTCCGCCGGAAAAGCACCTCCACGGGCGGCCACCGCCGCCGGCCGCCACGGGTGGCGCCTACGTACGAAGTGACCGAGTAACTCGAGTGCAAGGCGTGTCGCGTGGTCGTCCCGATTGCAAGAATCCAACCACGCCCAAGCTTACTGAGCACCCGGGGGGCAAGAGCCCGAGAACGGATGCCGTTCCGCAAGATTGTTAGGAGGAGTCCCACGCACGAGAGTTCCATGAAGCAACAACAAAGCGGGTTACATGGGCCTCACAAGGGCGAGAGCCCCACCTCGCCCTAGCCTAGGAATCATGCGGTTTCCATCCAAAGTGGGTAGGTAGCGCAAGTCCCCTTAACGGATGCGGGTTTGATGGGTATCTCACTCAAGGGAGGGCAAAGAACCCCCTAGCACGTGCCACAATCCATCCCATATGAAATCCAACACATTTTAGGGTCCGCCGGAAAAGTCGCCGGAAAAGTCGCCGGTGGCCGCCCCTCTACGGCCGGCCACCGCCGCCGGCCGCCACGGGTGGCGCCGACGTACGAAGTGACCAAGGAACTCGACCCCATGGCTCACACACTTGCTCGCCACAAAGGGACATAGCGTGTGTGCGTGGATCCTGCCATGGGGAGGGGGGGAGGGGTGCCCCCCTATATATGCAATTTGGACTTTTTCCATTGTGGCACCAACAGACATACTTTTTTCTCAAACGACAACTTTTTTTTGAGGGACCTAGAGATCGAATTTTTCCATGATTTTTTGCAGCAATGCTAGGCACCATAACAGAAGATCAATCCCCAAGTTTCATAATTTTCGGACACTCGTAGAATATTTTACGAATTTTTTAGTGTTCAGACTTGTGCACCCTCAAACGGCCACCACGGGCGGCGGCTCCGGCGGCCGGACAGCCCCACATGTAGGGGGGGATGAGTATGAGTGAATGGACAAAGAAAAACTCAAATGTAACGTGTAGATTTCATTTTGAGTAAGGGGTGAAGTTTTTGGACTGCTCAGGACTTGCCCGGGCAAGTCCTGAGTAAGTCCTGAGCAAGTCCTGAGCAAGCCAGGACTAGTCCAGGACGTGCTTGGACAAGTCCTGGACGTGCCAGGACTTGCCCGGACCCTTCCCGAGCGTGCCAAACCTTGCCAGGACCCTTTCCAAGGTTGCCAAACCTTGCCACCACCTTGCCCAAAGTTGCTCGGGACCTTGCCCGGGCTTGCCCGCGGGCAAGTCCACCCAAAATTCAACTCTTCCAAATCCTTGCCCGGGCACCAAGGACATTTGCATTGGGGTTAGGAAGAGTGAATGCAACAATAAATTCCCAATTGCACCGAGTAGATCTCGTTTTGAGTAAGGGGCCAAGTTTTTGGACTGCTCGGGACCTTGCCCGGGCTTGCCCGCGGGCAAGTCCACCCAAAATTCAACTCTTCCAAATCCTTGCCCGGGCACCAAGGACATTTGCATTGGGGTTAGGAAGAGTGAATGCAACAATAAATTCCCACTTGCACCGAGTAGATCTCATTTTGAGTAAGGGGCCAAGTTTTTGGACTGCTCGGGACCTTGCCCGGGCTTGCCCGCGGGCAAGTCCACCCAAAATTCAACTCTTCCAAATCCTTGCCCGGGCACCAAGGACATTTGCATTGGGGTTAGGAAGAGTGAATGCAACAATAAATTCCCAATTGCACCGAGTAGATCTCGTTTTGAGTAAGGGGCCAAGTTTTTGGACTGCTCGGGACCTTGCCCGGGCTTGCCCGCGGGCAAGACCACCCAAAATTCAACTCTTCCAAATCCTTGTCCACCCACGCGCTGCGAACAATTGCAACTCCTTGCTCGGACCTTGTCCATGCTTTTCCCACACTCGCTAGGACCTAGCCCAAGGGTCCATGATGCTTGCCCACGTGTTTCCCGCACATGCTCGGACCTTGCTCAATGGTCCATGATCTTTGCCCACGTGTTGCCCACACCTGCAACACCTTGCCTGGACCTTGCCCTCGTTTTGCCCGCACATGCTCGGACCTT
>JAYWLI010000067.1:47500-50000 GCA_037074505.1 Albizia julibrissin
AGAACGGATGCCGTTCCGCAAGATTGTTAGGAGGAGTCCCACGCACGAGAGTTCCATGAAGCAACAACAAAGCGGGTTACATGGGCCTCACAAGGGCGAGAGCCCCACCTCGCCCTAGCCTAGGAATCATGCGGTTTCCATCCAAAGTGGGTAGGTAGCGCAAGTCCCCTTAACGGATGCGGGTTTGATGGGTATCTCACTCAAGGGAGGGCAAAGAACCCCCTAGCACGTGCCACAATCCATCCCATATGAAATCCAACACATTTTAGGGTCCGCCGGAAAAGTCGCCGGAAAAGTCGCCGGTGGCCGCCCCTCTACGGCCGGCCACCGCCGCCGGCCGCCACGGGTGGCGCCGACGTACGAAGTGACCAAGGAACTCGACCCCATGGCTCACACACTTGCTCGCCACAAAGGGACATAGCGTGTGTGCGTGGATCCTGCCATGGGGAGGGGGGGAGGGGTGCCCCCCTATATATGCAATTTGGACTTTTTCCATTGTGGCACCAACAGACATACTTTTTTCTCAAACGACAACTTTTTTTTGAGGGACCTAGAGATCGAATTTTTCCATGATTTTTTGCAGCAATGCTAGGCACCATAACAGAAGATCAATCCCCAAGTTTCATAATTTTCGGACACTCGTAGAATATTTTACGAATTTTTTAGTGTTCAGACTTGTGCACCCTCAAACGGCCACCACGGGCGGCGGCTCCGGCGGCCGGACAGCCCCACATGTAGGGGGGGATGAGTATGAGTGAATGGACAAAGAAAAACTCAAATGTAACGTGTAGATTTCATTTTGAGTAAGGGGTGAAGTTTTTGGACTGCTCAGGACTTGCCCGGGCAAGTCCTGAGTAAGTCCTGAGCAAGTCCTGAGCAAGCCAGGACTAGTCCAGGACGTGCTTGGACAAGTCCTGGACGTGCCAGGACTTGCCCGGACCCTTCCCGAGCGTGCCAAACCTTGCCAGGACCCTTTCCAAGGTTGCCAAACCTTGCCACCACCTTGCCCAAAGTTGCTCGGGACCTTGCCCGGGCTTGCCCGCGGGCAAGTCCACCCAAAATTCAACTCTTCCAAATCCTTGCCCGGGCACCAAGGACATTTGCATTGGGGTTAGGAAGAGTGAATGCAACAATAAATTCCCAATTGCACCGAGTAGATCTCGTTTTGAGTAAGGGGCCAAGTTTTTGGACTGCTCGGGACCTTGCCCGGGCTTGCCCGCGGGCAAGTCCACCCAAAATTCAACTCTTCCAAATCCTTGCCCGGGCACCAAGGACATTTGCATTGGGGTTAGGAAGAGTGAATGCAACAATAAATTCCCACTTGCACCGAGTAGATCTCATTTTGAGTAAGGGGCCAAGTTTTTGGACTGCTCGGGACCTTGCCCGGGCTTGCCCGCGGGCAAGTCCACCCAAAATTCAACTCTTCCAAATCCTTGCCCGGGCACCAAGGACATTTGCATTGGGGTTAGGAAGAGTGAATGCAACAATAAATTCCCAATTGCACCGAGTAGATCTCGTTTTGAGTAAGGGGCCAAGTTTTTGGACTGCTCGGGACCTTGCCCGGGCTTGCCCGCGGGCAAGTCCACCCAAAATTCAACTCTTCCAAATCCTTGCCCGGGCACCAAGGACATTTGCATTGGGGTTAGGAAGAGTGAATGCAACAATAAATTCCCAATTGCACCGAGTAGATCTCGTTTTGAGTAAGGGGCCAAGTTTTTGGACTGCTCGGGACCTTGCCCGGGCTTGCCCGCGGGCAAGTCCACCCAAAATTCAACTCTTCCAAATCCTTGCCCGGGCACCAAGGACATTTGCATTGGGGTTAGGAAGAGTGAATGCAACAATAAATTCCCACTTGCACCGAGTAGATCTCATTTTGAGTAAGGGGCCAAGTTTTTGGACTGCTCGGGACCTTGCCCGGGCTTGCCCGCGGGCAAGTCCACCCAAAATTCAACTCTTCCAAATCCTTGCCCGGGCACCAAGGACATTTGCATTGGGGTTAGGAAGAGTGAATGCAACAATAAATTCCCACTTGCACCGAGTAGATCTCATTTTGAGTAAGGGGCCAAGTTTTTGGACTGCTCGGGACCTTGCCCGGGCTTGCCCGCGGGCAAGTCCACCCAAAATTCAACTCTTCCAAATCCTTGCCCGGGCACCAAGGACATTTGCATTGGGGTTAGGAAGAGTGAATGCAACAATAAATTCCCACTTGCACCGAGTAGATCTCATTTTGAGTAAGGGGCCAAGTTTTTGGACTGCTCGGGACCTTGCCGGTCTTGCCCGCGGGCAAGACCACCCAAAATTCAACTCTTCCAAATCCTTGTCCACCCACGCGCTGCGAACAATTGCAACTCCTTGCTCGGACCTTGTCCATGCTTTTCCCACACTCGCTAGGACCTAGCCCAAGGGTCCATGATGCTTGCCCACGTGTTTCCCGCACATGCTCGGACCTTGCTCAATGGTCCATGATCTTTGCCCACGTGTTGCCCACACCTGCAACACC
>JAYWLI010000067.1:60000-65000 GCA_037074505.1 Albizia julibrissin
CCAACCACGCCCAAGCTTACTGAGCACCCGGGGGGCAAGAGCCCGAGAACGGATGCCGTTCCGCAAGATTGTTAGGAGGAGTCCCACGCACGAGAGTTCCATGAAGCAACAACAAAGCGGGTTACATGGGCCTCACAAGGGCGAGAGCCCCACCTCGCCCTAGCCTAGGAATCATGCGGTTTCCATCCAAAGTGGGTAGGTAGCGCAAGTCCCCTTAACGGATGCGGGTTTGATGGGTATCTCACTCAAGGGAGGGCAAAGAACCCCCTAGCACGTGCCACAATCCATCCCATATGAAATCCAACACATTTTAGGGTCCGCCGGAAAAGTCGCCGGAAAAGTCGCCGGTGGCCGCCCCTCTACGGCCGGCCACCGCCGCCGGCCGCCACGGGTGGCGCCGACGTACGAAGTGACCAAGGAACTCGACCCCATGGCTCACACACTTGCTCGCCACAAAGGGACATAGCGTGTGTGCGTGGATCCTGCCATGGGGAGGGGGGGAGGGGTGCCCCCCTATATATGCAATTTGGACTTTTTCCATTGTGGCACCAACAGACATACTTTTTTCTCAAACGACAACTTTTTTTTGAGGGACCTAGAGATCGAATTTTTCCATGATTTTTTGCAGCAATGCTAGGCACCATAACAGAAGATCAATCCCCAAGTTTCATAATTTTCGGACACTCGTAGAATATTTTACGAATTTTTTAGTGTTCAGACTTGTGCACCCTCAAACGGCCACCACGGGCGGCGGCTCCGGCGGCCGGACAGCCCCACATGTAGGGGGGGATGAGTATGAGTGAATGGACAAAGAAAAACTCAAATGTAACGTGTAGATTTCATTTTGAGTAAGGGGTGAAGTTTTTGGACTGCTCAGGACTTGCCCGGGCAAGTCCTGAGTAAGTCCTGAGCAAGTCCTGAGCAAGCCAGGACTAGTCCAGGACGTGCTTGGACAAGTCCTGGACGTGCCAGGACTTGCCCGGACCCTTCCCGAGCGTGCCAAACCTTGCCAGGACCCTTTCCAAGGTTGCCAAACCTTGCCACCACCTTGCCCAAAGTTGCTCGGGACCTTGCCCGGGCTTGCCCGCGGGCAAGTCCACCCAAAATTCAACTCTTCCAAATCCTTGCCCGGGCACCAAGGACATTTGCATTGGGGTTAGGAAGAGTGAATGCAACAATAAATTCCCAATTGCACCGAGTAGATCTCGTTTTGAGTAAGGGGCCAAGTTTTTGGACTGCTCGGGACCTTGCCCGGGCTTGCCCGCGGGCAAGTCCACCCAAAATTCAACTCTTCCAAATCCTTGCCCGGGCACCAAGGACATTTGCATTGGGGTTAGGAAGAGTGAATGCAACAATAAATTCCCACTTGCACCGAGTAGATCTCATTTTGAGTAAGGGGCCAAGTTTTTGGACTGCTCGGGACCTTGCCCGGGCTTGCCCGCGGGCAAGTCCACCCAAAATTCAACTCTTCCAAATCCTTGCCCGGGCACCAAGGACATTTGCATTGGGGTTAGGAAGAGTGAATGCAACAATAAATTCCCAATTGCACCGAGTAGATCTCGTTTTGAGTAAGGGGCCAAGTTTTTGGACTGCTCGGGACCTTGCCCGGGCTTGCCCGCGGGCAAGTCCACCCAAAATTCAACTCTTCCAAATCCTTGCCCGGGCACCAAGGACATTTGCATTGGGGTTAGGAAGAGTGAATGCAACAATAAATTCCCAATTGCACCGAGTAGATCTCGTTTTGAGTAAGGGGCCAAGTTTTTGGACTGCTCGGGACCTTGCCCGGGCTTGCCCGCGGGCAAGTCCACCCAAAATTCAACTCTTCCAAATCCTTGCCCGGGCACCAAGGACATTTGCATTGGGGTTAGGAAGAGTGAATGCAACAATAAATTCCCACTTGCACCGAGTAGATCTCGTTTTGAGTAAGGGGCCAAGTTTTTGGACTGCTCGGGACCTTGCCCGGGCTTGCCCGCGGGCAAGTCCACCCAAAATTCAACTCTTCCAAATCCTTGCCCGGGCACCAAGGACATTTGCATTGGGGTTAGGAAGAGTGAATGCAACAATAAATTCCCACTTGCACCGAGTAGATCTCGTTTTGAGTAAGGGGCCAAGTTTTTGGACTGCTCGGGACCTTGCCCGGGCTTGCCCGCGGGCAAGTCCACCCAAAATTCAACTCTTCCAAATCCTTGCCCGGGCACCAAGGACATTTGCATTGGGGTTAGGAAGAGTGAATGCAACAATAAATTCCCAATTGCACCGAGTAGATCTCGTTTTGAGTAAGGGGCCAAGTTTTTGGACTGCTCGGGACCTTGCCCGGGCTTGCCCGCGGGCAAGTCCACCCAAAATTCAACTCTTCCAAATCCTTGCCCGGGCACCAAGGACATTTGCATTGGGGTTAGGAAGAGTGAATGCAACAATAAATTCCCACTTGCACCGAGTAGATCTCATTTTGAGTAAGGGGCCAAGTTTTTGGACTGCTCGGGACCTTGCCCGGGCTTGCCCGCGGGCAAGTCCACCCAAAATTCAACTCTTCCAAATCCTTGCCCGGGCACCAAGGACATTTGCATTGGGGTTAGGAAGAGTGAATGCAACAATAAATTCCCACTTGCACCGAGTAGATCTCATTTTGAGTAAGGGGCCAAGTTTTTGGACTGCTCGGGACCTTGCCCGGGCTTGCCCGCGGGCAAGTCCACCCAAAATTCAACTCTTCCAAATCCTTGCCCGGGCACCAAGGACATTTGCATTGGGGTTAGGAAGAGTGAATGCAACAATAAATTCCCACTTGCACCGAGTAGATCTCATTTTGAGTAAGGGGCCAAGTTTTTGGACTGCTCGGGACCTTGCCGGTCTTGCCCGCGGGCAAGACCACCCAAAATTCAACTCTTCCAAATCCTTGTCCACCCACGCGCTGCGAACAATTGCAACTCCTTGCTCGGACCTTGTCCATGCTTTTCCCACACTCGCTAGGACCTAGCCCAAGGGTCCATGATGCTTGCCCACGTGTTTCCCGCACATGCTCGGACCTTGCTCAATGGTCCATGATCTTTGCCCACGTGTTGCCCACACCTGCAACACCTTGCCCTCGTTTTGCCCGCACATGCTCGGACCTTGGTCAAGGGTCCACGATCGTTGCCCCCCTATAGAGCAATTTTGGAAATCTCACGAGTTCCACCAACGGGGGTCATTTTTTACGAAATGACGCCGCGCAGGGAACTTGCCCGCACTCGCTAGGACCTTGCCCAAGGGTCCATGATACTTGCCCACGGGGACATTTGCACATGCTCGGACCTTGCTCAATGGTCCATGATCTTTGCCCACGTGTTGCCCACACCTGCAACACCTTGCCCTCGTTTTGCCCGCACATGCTCGGACCTTGGTCAAGGGTCCACGATCGTTGCCCCCCTATAGAGCAATTTTGGAAATCTCACGAGTTCCACCAACGGGGGTCATTTTTTACGAAATGACGCCGCGCAGGGAACTTGCCCGCACTCGCTAGGACCTTGCCCAAGGGTCCATGATACTTGCCCACGGGGACATTTGCACATGCTCGGACCTTGCTCAATGGTCCATGATCTTTGCCCACGTGTTGCCCACACCTGCAACACCTTGCCCTCGTTTTGCCCGCACATGCTCGGACCTTGGTCAAGGGTCCACGATCGTTGCCCCCCTATAGAGCAATTTGGGAAATCTCACGAGTTCCACCAACGGGGGTCATTTTTTACGAAATGACGCCGCGCAGGGATCTTGCCCGCACCTGCGAGGACCTTGCCCAGGGGTCCATGATCCTTGCCCAGGTTTTGCCCGCTCATGCTCGGACCTTGCTCAGGGGTCCATGACCGTTGCACACGTTTTGCCCACACCTGGCAGGACCTTGCCCGAGGGTCCGTGATCCTTTCCAATGTTTTGCCCGCACCTGCCATGACCTTGCCCAAGGGTCCACGCGCATCCGCTTAGCCCGGATCATGAATCATCAGAGCAACGGGCAGAGCATGGGGTTAGGAAGAGTGAATGCAACAATAAATTCCCAATTGCACCGAGTAGATCTCGTTTTGAGTAAGGGGCCAAGTTTTTGGACTGCTCGGGACCTTGCCCGAGCTTGCCCGCGGGCAAGTCCACCCAAAATTCAACTCTTCCAAATCCTTGCCCGGGCACCAAGGACATTTGCATTGGGGTTAGGAAGAGTGAATGCAACAATAAATTCCCAATTGCACCGAGTAGATCTCGTTTTGAGTAAGGGGCCAAGTTTTTGGACTGCTCGGGACCTTGCCCGGGCTTGCCCGCGGGCAAGTCCACCCAAAATTCAACTCTTCCAAATCCTTGCCCGGGCACCAAGGACATTTGCATTGGGGTTAGGAAGAGTGAATGCAACAATAAATTCCCACTTGCACCGAGTAGATCTCATTTTGAGTAAGGGGCCAAGTTTTTGGACTGCTCGGGACCTTGCCCGGGCTTGCCCGCGGGCAAGTCCACCCAAAATTCAACTCTTCCAAATCCTTGCCCGGGCACCAAGGACATTTGCATTGGGGTTAGGAAGAGTGAATGCAACAATAAATTCCCAATTGCACCGAGTAGATCTCGTTTTGAGTAAGGGGCCAAGTTTTTGGACTGCTCGGGACCTTGCCCGGGCTTGCCCGCGGGCAAGACCACCCAAAATTCAACTCTTCCAAATCCTTGTCCACCCACGCGCTGCGAACAATTGCAACTCCTTGCTCGGACCTTGTCCATGCTTTTCCCACACTCGCTAGGACCTAGCCCAAGGGTCCATGATGCTTGCCCACGTGTTTCCCGCACATGCTCGGACCTTGCTCAATGGTCCATGATCTTTGCCCACGTGTTGCCCACACCTGCAACACCTTGCCTGGACCTTGCCCTCGTTTTGCCCGCACATGCTCGGACCTTGGTCAAGGGTCCACGATCGTTGCCCCCCTATAGAGCAATTTTGGAAATCTCACGAGTTCCACCAACGGGGGTCATTTTTTACGAAATGACGCCGCGCAGGG
>JAYWLI010000067.1:75000-80000 GCA_037074505.1 Albizia julibrissin
GCCCCACCTCGCCCTAGCCTAGGAATCATGCGGTTTCCATCCAAAGTGGGTAGGTAGCGCAAGTCCCCTTAACGGATGCGGGTTTGATGGGTATCTCACTCAAGGGAGGGCAAAGAACCCCCTAGCACGTGCCACAATCCATCCCATATGAAATCCAACACATTTTAGGGTCCGCCGGAAAAGTCGCCGGAAAAGTCGCCGGTGGCCGCCCCTCTACGGCCGGCCACCGCCGCCGGCCGCCACGGGTGGCGCCGACGTACGAAGTGACCAAGGAACTCGACCCCATGGCTCACACACTTGCTCGCCACAAAGGGACATAGCGTGTGTGCGTGGATCCTGCCATGGGGAGGGGGGGAGGGGTGCCCCCCTATATATGCAATTTGGACTTTTTCCATTGTGGCACCAACAGACATACTTTTTTCTCAAACGACAACTTTTTTTTGAGGGACCTAGAGATCGAATTTTTCCATGATTTTTTGCAGCAATGCTAGGCACCATAACAGAAGATCAATCCCCAAGTTTCATAATTTTCGGACACTCGTAGAATATTTTACGAATTTTTTAGTGTTCAGACTTGTGCACCCTCAAACGGCCACCACGGGCGGCGGCTCCGGCGGCCGGACAGCCCCACATGTAGGGGGGGATGAGTATGAGTGAATGGACAAAGAAAAACTCAAATGTAACGTGTAGATTTCATTTTGAGTAAGGGGTGAAGTTTTTGGACTGCTCAGGACTTGCCCGGGCAAGTCCTGAGTAAGTCCTGAGCAAGTCCTGAGCAAGCCAGGACTAGTCCAGGACGTGCTTGGACAAGTCCTGGACGTGCCAGGACTTGCCCGGACCCTTCCCGAGCGTGCCAAACCTTGCCAGGACCCTTTCCAAGGTTGCCAAACCTTGCCACCACCTTGCCCAAAGTTGCTCGGGACCTTGCCCGGGCTTGCCCGCGGGCAAGTCCACCCAAAATTCAACTCTTCCAAATCCTTGCCCGGGCACCAAGGACATTTGCATTGGGGTTAGGAAGAGTGAATGCAACAATAAATTCCCAATTGCACCGAGTAGATCTCGTTTTGAGTAAGGGGCCAAGTTTTTGGACTGCTCGGGACCTTGCCCGGGCTTGCCCGCGGGCAAGTCCACCCAAAATTCAACTCTTCCAAATCCTTGCCCGGGCACCAAGGACATTTGCATTGGGGTTAGGAAGAGTGAATGCAACAATAAATTCCCACTTGCACCGAGTAGATCTCATTTTGAGTAAGGGGCCAAGTTTTTGGACTGCTCGGGACCTTGCCCGGGCTTGCCCGCGGGCAAGTCCACCCAAAATTCAACTCTTCCAAATCCTTGCCCGGGCACCAAGGACATTTGCATTGGGGTTAGGAAGAGTGAATGCAACAATAAATTCCCAATTGCACCGAGTAGATCTCGTTTTGAGTAAGGGGCCAAGTTTTTGGACTGCTCGGGACCTTGCCCGGGCTTGCCCGCGGGCAAGTCCACCCAAAATTCAACTCTTCCAAATCCTTGCCCGGGCACCAAGGACATTTGCATTGGGGTTAGGAAGAGTGAATGCAACAATAAATTCCCAATTGCACCGAGTAGATCTCGTTTTGAGTAAGGGGCCAAGTTTTTGGACTGCTCGGGACCTTGCCCGGGCTTGCCCGCGGGCAAGTCCACCCAAAATTCAACTCTTCCAAATCCTTGCCCGGGCACCAAGGACATTTGCATTGGGGTTAGGAAGAGTGAATGCAACAATAAATTCCCAATTGCACCGAGTAGATCTCGTTTTGAGTAAGGGGCCAAGTTTTTGGACTGCTCGGGACCTTGCCCGGGCTTGCCCGCGGGCAAGTCCACCCAAAATTCAACTCTTCCAAATCCTTGCCCGGGCACCAAGGACATTTGCATTGGGGTTAGGAAGAGTGAATGCAACAATAAATTCCCACTTGCACCGAGTAGATCTCATTTTGAGTAAGGGGCCAAGTTTTTGGACTGCTCGGGACCTTGCCCGGGCTTGCCCGCGGGCAAGTCCACCCAAAATTCAACTCTTCCAAATCCTTGCCCGGGCACCAAGGACATTTGCATTGGGGTTAGGAAGAGTGAATGCAACAATAAATTCCCACTTGCACCGAGTAGATCTCGTTTTGAGTAAGGGGCCAAGTTTTTGGACTGCTCGGGACCTTGCCCGGGCTTGCCCGCGGGCAAGTCCACCCAAAATTCAACTCTTCCAAATCCTTGCCCGGGCACCAAGGACATTTGCATTGGGGTTAGGAAGAGTGAATGCAACAATAAATTCCCAATTGCACCGAGTAGATCTCGTTTTGAGTAAGGGGCCAAGTTTTTGGACTGCTCGGGACCTTGCCCGGGCTTGCCCGCGGGCAAGTCCACCCAAAATTCAACTCTTCCAAATCCTTGCCCGGGCACCAAGGACATTTGCATTGGGGTTAGGAAGAGTGAATGCAACAATAAATTCCCACTTGCACCGAGTAGATCTCATTTTGAGTAAGGGGCCAAGTTTTTGGACTGCTCGGGACCTTGCCCGGGCTTGCCCGCGGGCAAGTCCACCCAAAATTCAACTCTTCCAAATCCTTGCCCGGGCACCAAGGACATTTGCATTGGGGTTAGGAAGAGTGAATGCAACAATAAATTCCCACTTGCACCGAGTAGATCTCATTTTGAGTAAGGGGCCAAGTTTTTGGACTGCTCGGGACCTTGCCCGGGCTTGCCCGCGGGCAAGTCCACCCAAAATTCAACTCTTCCAAATCCTTGCCCGGGCACCAAGGACATTTGCATTGGGGTTAGGAAGAGTGAATGCAACAATAAATTCCCACTTGCACCGAGTAGATCTCATTTTGAGTAAGGGGCCAAGTTTTTGGACTGCTCGGGACCTTGCCGGTCTTGCCCGCGGGCAAGACCACCCAAAATTCAACTCTTCCAAATCCTTGTCCACCCACGCGCTGCGAACAATTGCAACTCCTTGCTCGGACCTTGTCCATGCTTTTCCCACACTCGCTAGGACCTAGCCCAAGGGTCCATGATGCTTGCCCACGTGTTTCCCGCACATGCTCGGACCTTGCTCAATGGTCCATGATCTTTGCCCACGTGTTGCCCACACCTGCAACACCTTGCCTGGACCTTGCCCTCGTTTTGCCCGCACATGCTCGGACCTTGGTCAAGGGTCCACGATCGTTGCCCCCCTATAGAGCAATTTTGGAAATCTCACGAGTTCCACCAACGGGGGTCATTTTTTACGAAATGACGCCGCGCAGGGAACTTGCCCGCACTCGCTAGGACCTTGCCCAAGGGTCCATGATACTTGCCCACGGGGACATTTGCACATGCTCGGACCTTGCTCAATGGTCCATGATCTTTGCCCACGTGTTGCCCACACCTGCAACACCTTGCCCTCGTTTTGCCCGCACATGCTCGGACCTTGGTCAAGGGTCCACGATCGTTGCCCCCCTATAGAGCAATTTTGGAAATCTCACGAGTTCCACCAACGGGGGTCATTTTTTACGAAATGACGCCGCGCAGGGAACTTGCCCGCACTCGCTAGGACCTTGCCCAAGGGTCCATGATACTTGCCCACGGGGACATTTGCACATGCTCGGACCTTGCTCAATGGTCCATGATCTTTGCCCACGTGTTGCCCACACCTGCAACACCTTGCCCTCGTTTTGCCCGCACATGCTCGGACCTTGGTCAAGGGTCCACGATCGTTGCCCCCCTATAGAGCAATTTGGGAAATCTCACGAGTTCCACCAACGGGGGTCATTTTTTACGAAATGACGCCGCGCAGGGATCTTGCCCGCACCTGCGAGGACCTTGCCCAGGGGTCCATGATCCTTGCCCAGGTTTTGCCCGCTCATGCTCGGACCTTGCTCAGGGGTCCATGACCGTTGCACACGTTTTGCCCACACCTGGCAGGACCTTGCCCGAGGGTCCGTGATCCTTTCCAATGTTTTGCCCGCACCTGCCATGACCTTGCCCAAGGGTCCACGCGCATCCGCTTAGCCCGGATCATGAATCATCAGAGCAACGGGCAGAGCATGGGGTTAGGAAGAGTGAATGCAACAATAAATTCCCAATTGCACCGAGTAGATCTCGTTTTGAGTAAGGGGCCAAGTTTTTGGACTGCTCGGGACCTTGCCCGAGCTTGCCCGCGGGCAAGTCCACCCAAAATTCAACTCTTCCAAATCCTTGCCCGGGCACCAAGGACATTTGCATTGGGGTTAGGAAGAGTGAATGCAACAATAAATTCCCAATTGCACCGAGTAGATCTCGTTTTGAGTAAGGGGCCAAGTTTTTGGACTGCTCGGGACCTTGCCCGGGCTTGCCCGCGGGCAAGTCCACCCAAAATTCAACTCTTCCAAATCCTTGCCCGGGCACCAAGGACATTTGCATTGGGGTTAGGAAGAGTGAATGCAACAATAAATTCCCACTTGCACCGAGTAGATCTCATTTTGAGTAAGGGGCCAAGTTTTTGGACTGCTCGGGACCTTGCCCGGGCTTGCCCGCGGGCAAGTCCACCCAAAATTCAACTCTTCCAAATCCTTGCCCGGGCACCAAGGACATTTGCATTGGGGTTAGGAAGAGTGAATGCAACAATAAATTCCCAATTGCACCGAGTAGATCTCGTTTTGAGTAAGGGGCCAAGTTTTTGGACTGCTCGGGACCTTGCCCGGGCTTGCCCGCGGGCAAGACCACCCAAAATTCAACTCTTCCAAATCCTTGTCCACCCACGCGCTGCGAACAATTGCAACTCCTTGCTCGGACCTTGTCCATGCTTTTCCCACACTCGCTAGGACCTAGCCCAAGGGTCCATGATGCTTGCCCACGTGTTTCCCGCACATGCTCGGACCTTGCTCAATGGTCCATGATCTTTGCCCACGTGTTGCCCACACCTGCAACACCTTGCCTGGACCTTGCCCTCGTTTTGCCCGCACATGCTCGGACCTTGGTCAAGGGTCCACGATCGTTGCCCCCCTATAGAGCAATTTTGGAAATCTCACGAGTTC
>JAYWLI010000068.1:0-50071 GCA_037074505.1 Albizia julibrissin
TTAAAAAAAAAAAAAGGCGAAAAAAACTATTTTCAGCTGAAACGGCAAATATATAAATGCCTATATCTCAGCTTCCTGATTAGATTTTTTAATGTCCAAGATCTCATTAAAAAGCTCTTAAATATACAATTAGAATAAAATTAATTGAAAGAATTAATATGCTAATGTCGAGGCGTGGTATTAATTGAAAGGATGGCTGTTTTTGATAGAAAGGGTCTTACGTTTGTCAACGTCAATGAAAATCTATGGCACGAAACTTTTTGAAAATTTTTCGGGTAAAAGTTGACAGTTCAAGAAAAAAAAAATGAGACCAGCCAGATGTTTTTTAGTTGATTCCTCGAAATACGGTAAATTTTTAAAAAAAGGCTAAAAATATCTATTTTTGGACCTTTAAGGAGCCCATATATGGGCACTCTTATGTGTTAGAGGCTGGGTGGTTTTTTTATATGCCCACACCACCACCTAAAATTTCAGCCCAATCGGTGAAGATTTAAAATTTGTTGCTTAATTTCTCGGTTTTAAGCTGCTAAATCAGCAAAAAAAAAAAAAAAACCTTGGCACAAAAAATTTTTCTTCTGTTCATCAACGGATCCTCTTTTTATACCATATAAGGTCCTGGAAAACCCTGTCATAACAAGCGTACCATCACTTTTATTTTTTACAAAAAGTTGACCAAAGTTGGACGTTTCTATTCGTGAATTTGCACATATATTTACCGTTCCCATCTTCTTCTCTCCCAATAAAAATTATTTTTTTATTGTTCATAACTGCTTCATTTAAACATATTTTAGCTTCTTTAATCCATTTAAAATTGCAAGTGTCAGTAATATTAAATATTATTGCATCCTTATAATTAGTTGTCTTTTGCAAAAGAATATAAGTTATGTTATTTACTTCTATTATTGATATCATTTCTAATTCAGGTATTGATTGAATTAAAAAATTATTATCAATATTATCAGCATATTCTTTTAAAATAATATAACCTTTTTTTTTAATTATTTTTAAAAGAAGGTTTAGTTTTGGCACCGTCTGTAATTTTTTTAAAATATCTGTTACTAATATAATATCAAATTTTTCATCAAATTTTTCTGTTTCAGCATTTAATAACAAAATTTTAAGATTCCATTTATTTGCATCGATTTTTAAATTTTCTAGGAATTCTGTGGCTAAAGTCAAGTCAAACTGAAAAAATAATCATAGTTAAAGAATATATTGGTTTCTCTATAAAGAGGGACTTTTGTAATATGTAATATCGTTATTTCTAAACGGAAAAACGCGTTTTAAAATAAAAATTGAGATTTCAGAAGTTGGAAATAATCTGGAATTTTTCGACTCTTTTACCGATTATTTTCAATTTTTCGTCATTTTAAACTGTGCTTTCGAAAATGCGCCTAAATTTACATGGGTAAGTAGAATTTTCCAAGGAATCCGAATCTGAAGTCAGATTTTTATTTTGGTCAGGTGACATGGCGGGAATTTCAAAAATCGTGAATTTTGAATTTTTAAAAATGTCTATTTTTGATCTAATTTTTCAAATTAGAATATCCTACTGAAATTTTTTTTTACCGTGAAAGTAGGTATTTCATAAAAAAATTTTAAGCCAAAAAAAATTTTTTTCATGGCCCTTAAGTTGAGAAATTTGCATTTGAAAAAAAAGCGAATTTTATCGATTTTTTGCCCATGCGCAGGTGCAAAAAAAATTTGGAGCACAGGGTTGGATAGCCAGGGAAATTTCCTATCCAGATTGAGGAGGAAAAAATTTTTCAGCCTAGAATAGGCATTTGGCAATGAAAAGAGCAAAAAGTTGACCTTTTTAAAAAAAAAAAATCAAAAACATGAAAACAGCTGCCAAAAATCAAGATCTTGATCTGGGAGACTCAAAATCGGACTGAACCCTTATTTTTGACAGTACTACAAGGGAAAAATACTTTGGAACTGATTTGAGGACATGACCATAAGTTTCACGTACGATTTGGCTTAAAAATTTTTGATGTAGGAAGGGCCCGAAGGGTTAGTTACAAGTATTATTATGGTATATTATGACAATACAATTATTTTTAATATACTTACAAATAATTTTGGTTCCCCGGAAGCTATTTCTTTTATCACTGGAAATATTGAATCTTTTTCTAGTGCATTTTCAACAAATTCAACTATCCTTACTGTAGTTTGATTTAAATTTTCCAGAGCTATTTGAAACAAAATAGTAAGAGCATCGAAATGATTTATTGTTATATTTTTTTCTGGATTTTTAACACATTCATATGGAATAAAAAGATATTTTTCCAATTTAGGTGATTCATGATATTGTCTCCTCTCACTAAAAGCAGTATTAATTCCTTGAATTTGTATACCCCCGCAATTTATACTATTTGAATCAGCATTGAAGGAAACATTAAACAAATTTTTAGGGTTATTTTCTAGAAGAGTTGCATGAATTTCAGGGTCAATTATAAAACGTTCTATCTTTGTCGGTAATAAAAGATCTTGACAATCAATTTTGCTAAGAACAGCAAATTGTAAAATTGTATCCATAAAAGATATCCATTCGTTAAACCATTGTATGGTTCCGAAAGTACCTAAAATATTGGATTCCTTTATTCCTTGAAAAATGCCGGTATATTCATAACCTCTTAACCGTAACTCCTTATAAATATCTTCTTTTTTCAAATTAGATACTTCAAAATCTTCAGTTTTATTTTTAGCAGGTTTAAGGAAATTTTTAAAATTTTCGTTCTCGCATCTACGTACTATTCCAGTAACGACAAGGGTTCCACTTTCACATATTTCAAATTGTCAGATCCTTGAAATATATAAACGTAAAATTTAATAGTTTCTTCAATCGCCATTATCGTTGCTCTTTTAAAGCATACATTTTCAAAAATTATACAATTTTTATCAATATTTAAATTATGTATTTTGCAAAAAGTTTTCCAAACGATGGTCAGATAACCTGTTGCTGGAAAAATAACTTTACCATCTACAGAATGCCCTAATAAAAATTTATCTTCATCTTTTGATAAATTAATATCTATAACATGTTCTCCATGGCTAATAGATTTCTGCGAAAAAATTGGAACTTTCCAATCAACCGAATGTTCCCATTTTATGTATGAATTTAACATAGGAGTTCCTTTGCTAACTGGATAACTTATAGGTTCATAAATATTTTTTATATTCACTTGCATTCCTAAATTGTATAATTTACCAATATTATTAAAAAATAGTATCAGGTTATCTGCATTTTTACGCTGAATATCAATATATTTTATAGATGGTAATGATCTGCATATAATTGTTTTAAATATAGAACCAGGACTTATTTCTATTACTATTGAACCTTCTGGAATTTTTTTAATTGCTTCGTAAAAAAGTACTGGTGATAATAAATTGTTCACGAAATATTCAGCAGAACTATACTTTGATAAATTACTAAACCAATCTGATTCAGGAATAGAGGTCGAAATCCATTTGTCACTACGTTTTCTAGGTTTTGGAATAATTTTTTTTAAAGAAGCATATAGTTTCGTACCAGCTGGAACTATATGTTTACAGTGAAAAGGTATTTTAGATGTTTCGATTATTTTAGCAAATATACCTTCTTTATTTAATTGATCTGTGAATATTTTTACAGAATTTTGAGGCCCTGAAATTGTTACAGAATCAATCGAATTATTACATGCAAGAAATACATCTTCTGGACATCGTTTTTGGGCATCATTCCAGCTTAAACCTATTGTTGCCATATACCCTTCAGAAACTGAAGATTCTATAATAGATTTTCCTCTATAATAAGCTGACAAAATAGCTTGCTCTGCTGATAAGGTATTATCAGCATATGCACAACCAATTTCACCAGCAGAATGGCCAATTATTCCATCAGGTGTAATATCCAAAGAGTTAAGAAGATCAACCAGTGCAATTTGAATTGCTGTTATTGAAACAAAACTGTTGATTATATTATCAAAAAAATTTTTGTTGCAATACTTTATAATTTTCATTAGGTTAATGTCGAATTTTTTTAAAATATTTGCAGAATATAGAATGCTATCCCTGAAGACTTTAATATGCAGAAGGTCTCTGCCCATACCAACCCATTGAGATCCCATTCCTGAAAAAATAAACCATACTGATTTATTTGTTCCATCGAATGACTGAATATCTTGAAAATTGTTTTTTGCAATAATTTCGTATCCACGAAAATCGTGGCCTCTGATATTTTTTGTAAAAATGTTATGTATCAACCCAATAAATTCGGGATCTAAAATATTCTCTCTTGCCTTATTAAATAAAAAATTAACTGAATTGAAAGTTCTTCCGGATGCCATAATAATTAGAGGAATATCATTATTTCTATCTGAATAAAATTTATTCTTTCTATGTCCTACTAATATTAAATGAGCATTGGTTCCACCAAATCCAAAATTATTTATACCAGCAATAAATGGTGCTTTCCAGATCGTATTTTCAGTATTTATTTTAATTCTTCCATCAAATAATGAAGTAATCTCACTATTCGGCTGCGTAAAATGTAAGTTCTTTGGTATTTTTTCTCTTTCCATTGCTAACAATATTTTCACAATTGAACTCAAACCAGAAGCGGCTTCAGCATGACCCATATTCGACTTTACAGATCCAATAAGTAGAGGATCAATTCTATTTTTGCAAAAAAAATTCGCTATTCCACCAGCCTCTTGAGGATCACCGGCTTTTGTACCTGTACCATGAGCCTCAATAAAGCTTACGTGTACCGGATCAATACGGGCCTTTTCATATATTGTTTACAAAAGCAGATTTTGAATTTCACCATTAGGGAAAGTAATCCCTTCAGGCTTGTATCCATCATTATTAACTCCACAACCAACTATAGTTCCATAAATTCTACGAGCAACGCGAGATTTTTGAAGAAATAATGCTACAATAGCTTCAGATCGAACAAAGCCATCACCTCTTACATCAAATGCTTTGCAGCATCCATCTTTAGCAAGCATAGATAATTGCATTGAATGTAGGGATAAATTTGGGTTAAAAATTAGATTTGCACTGCCAATGATAGCAGCATCGCATTCGTTGTTTTGTAATGAATTAATTGCCTGATGTAATGCAACTAAAGATGAAGAGCAAGCGGTATCTAATACTAAACTTGGTCCTTTTAAGTCAAAGCAGTACGATATTCGGTTAGCAAGCATCGATGGCTGACAACCCAAAATTCCATATCCTGAAAAAAAATTAAAAACATAGTTTAACAAAAACTTGTTATCCAGAAACATTTTAAGACGGGTTATTATTGTTTTTTTTTTTTTTGCTTCAAGTGTTCATTAAATTATTTACTTAAATAATTGTCAAAATATAAAATTTAAAATTGGCTACAAGTTTAATAAAGAAGTAAAACAAATTTGTTAAATAAAAAAGTTTTCAGTTTGAGACAAGTATTAATATTATAAAACGAACACTTAGTGATGATAATAAGACAATACGTGTAAGTTATTGCAAATTAAATACAATACGTTCGTTACAGATAACAAAGCTATAATTTTTTTGTTAATATTCGTAGATTTGCAAGATTTTGTGTAACATATAAAATATTAATATTTTTAAATTTGTTTTTAAGGTATATCATAAGGTTTATCATAAAGGGATAGGCTTTAAAAATAGTACCTCCTTAAACATTTATAATCTTATTATATTAATTTTTTGATTATAAATATTACTAACTTATTATAAACAACAGTCATCCACGTGCTAGTAGCTGATTAAAAAATTTTTAGTATTATTGCTGAAACAATTAACGCTAATTAGGCCTTAAAAGGACAAAATTTTTTAAGAAACAATAACCTTTTGGAATAAAAAAGAACAAAAATTTTTTACTAATTTTTGAAAAATTACCAAAAAAACTATGAAATGGCTGCCAAAAATCTAGAACACAGTTCGGGAGGCTGAAAATCGGGTTAGATACTTATTTTCAGTAATACTTCCAGGAAAAATTTTTTTGGGACCGATTTGGAGACATGACCATAAGTTTTAAACCCGTTTTGCATAAAAATATCCAAATAATATTTGGGCAATTCTCAGCGTAAGCATAGGAAGTGTAAGGTCAATGTCTCGGATTACAAAAAAAACTTTTGGGAATGGATTCTGCAGGTAAAAATACCATACCAGGCCAATTTTCAAGGTCTAAAATTGAATGGTTGCAATTTGGCAGCTGTTTTTCGAATTTTGATGGTTTTCGAAATCTGAGCCAGCTTTTTCTTATTTATTTTCTAAAAGTCCTAAATTTACGTAATAAATATTTTTTGAATATAAATCCTTAGTAAAATTTCCCGCCCAATCCAATGGCAACGTTAGTTTTTCGGAAAAACTTCAGGAAAAGCCGGAAAATCGGAAAAACTAATTTTTTTTCAGATGCGAATTTCTCAAAAAGCTATACTTATTTTTTAATTTTTCTAAGGCAAAAATGTTCAATTTTCTATCAACTTTTTGGTGGTAAGCTAATTTTTTGGTATATCAAACTTTTAATAACTTAAAAATGTAAAAAACTGTTTTTTGTAGTTTTTCATTTTCCAAATCTTCCGATTTTCTCGTTTTTCCTGGGGTTAAATGAAAATTTTGACTTCATTTTCGGATTCCTGAGAAAATTTTACCCCTATTACCCCACCGGGTAGAATTTTAAAGACCTTTTTGACACTGTACAGTAAAAAGAAAATAAAAAATATCGTTATTTGGTATAATTAAAAAAATTAAAGAAAATGAAACAAATTAGAATATTTTGTTTTATTTGGATTTCATGCTACATTTTTTTTTCTTTATTTTGTACAGCGTCGAAGAGGACTTTAAAATTTTGCCGGAGGGGTAATAAGGGTAAAATTTTCTCAGGAATCCGAAAATGAAGTCAGAATTTTCATTTAACGTCAGGAAAAACAAGAAAATCGGAAAATTCGGAAAATGAAAAACTACAAAAAAAAATTTTGTACATTTTTAAGTTATTAAAAGTTTGATATACCAAAAAATGAACTTACCACCAAAAAGTTGATAGAAAATTGAACATTTTTGCCTTAGAAAAATTCAAATAAAAGTATAGCTTTTTGAGAAATTCACATGTAAAAAAAAATTAGTTTTTCCGGCTTTTCCTGAAGTTTTTCCGAAAAACTAACGTTGCCATTGGATTGGGCGGGAAATTTTACTAAGGGCCTTTATTTAGAAAATATTTTTTATGACTATTTAGGGCTTTTAGAAAATAAATAAGAAAAAGCTGGCTCAAAATTCGAAAACCATCAAAATTAGAAAAACAGCTGCCGAATCGCAACCATTCAATTTTAGACCTTAAAAATTGGCCTGGTATGGTATTTTCACATACAGAATCCATTCCCAAATTTTTTTTGTAATCCGAGACATTGACCTTACAGTTCTTATACTTACGCTGAGAATTGCCCATTTATGATTAAAAAAAAAGACATTTATAGTAAATTATTTGTAATTAATAAAGAAAAAAATTTTTTTATGGTAAATTCATCGAGTTGCATTATCGTCGAGAATAAGGTATAAATCATCAAGATTAATTTAGTGGCGTATGTGCTCTCGATCAAGTATCGCTTATTTCTTGTTTAAAAATTTATTTTATTATAAATTTAAAAAATATTAAATTAGTTTTCTATTATGTGGGTGAGTATAATCCCTTTGGTTATAAATTTATTATATTTTAGAATTACAACATCGTTACGGAATTCACTCCGAGGATTATCATCTCTTTTTATTTTGTGAATAATTGTTTTTAATATTTTAATTTATTTTAATTAAAAATTAATTTTATTTTGTTTTGGTAAAGATATAATATTTTCACATAGGCCTTCACCGAGGTAGCAAGACAGCCTTGTTCAAGACGAGGCGAGGTGAGGTCACTAATTAGCAAACCTCGTTTCAACGAGGCAAGGCCGAGACTATCATTTCCAGAACCTTGGCCTCGCCTCGTCATAAAAGAGGCTGCCTCGTAAATAATTTTGAATTTTCTGCGTGTACGAATGCAATAGTATATGACGATCAATAACGTGTGGTAAGATATTCAGAAGGGACTTTTCAGAAGAGGCGTGATAAAATACTGAAAGACAATAAAAAGTACATCTGGTTCTATAGTGCATATTTAATTTTAGATCCTCACCACGTTTAAAAGTTTAAAAATTTTTAATAACTCATTCGGAAAAAATTAAAAAACGAGTTTCAGGTGTTTTAAAGATAGTAAATTACGACTAGATTTTATGAAAATTCTAGAAATTTTTTTTTCTATGAACTTGTAAAAATTTTAAATTAAAAGTCTTGTTTTTAAAAACTTAATAAAATAAAAAAATTTAATAAATTATACAAATTATAATTAGAATAATTTAAATACTACAATTAATAAATATTCTATTAATTCAATTGAAATATTACCATTAACTCTTCTTTATCAGAGTTTGAGTAAGCTAACGCGTCTGCGTTTGATACTCCAATAAAAACTCCAGTTTTCGAATTTTTAAAATCAGAAGGATTAAAACCAGCATCAATTATAGCTTCAAAAGCAACTTCTAATAATATGCGAGATTGAGGATCCATAAAATCAGCTTGTTTTGAATGTATATTAAAGAATTCTGCATCAAATTTTGACACATCCTTCAATTTACCCATTCTTCTGGGTAAATCGTTCAATCCAGAAGGCCAGCGTCGATCATCATCCGCTTATCATATCTACACCTTCGAACAGTTTTTTTTCAAATTCTTCAACATTCTCGCAATCCGGAAAACGACCTAAAATATATTAAATAAATCTTAAAATATTCAAAAGTATTGTTCATGATATATAATATTTAAGATTTTATAAATATTTTAGTAGTAAAAAAGCGTAAGATTTTGTAAATCAAAATTGAAAAATTAACTTAAACCCATAATTTGGTTTTATTGGTTCCTCAAAGAGGAACCTATTTAAAGGTACAATTATCATTCCTTAAATTTTTCACATATCTTTATGTTTTGAAGGTTTCTGATGCAAAAAAACGTATTTTTATAAAAAAAAATGTAAGCTAAAAATAAAATAAAATATATTGTTATTTGAAAAAATTTTTTAAATTAAACAAAATGAAAAAAATTAGATAGTTTTATTCTATTTGCTTCTTATGCTTTTTTTTTTTTCTTTTTACTATGCAGCGTCAAAGGGGCCTTTAAAATTTTACCCGGAGTGGTACCAAGGAGAGGTTTCCCTCAGGAATACTAAAATGAAGTAAGAATATTTAATTCCAGGAAGAAAAAAGAAAATCGCAAAATTCGGAAAATTAAAAATGACTAAAAACAGTTTTTTGCATTTTAAGTTCTTAAAAGTTCGATAAACCGAAAAATGAGATTACCAACACAAAGCTAATAGAAAAGTGGACTTTTTTGCCTTAGAAAAATTTTAAAAAAAGTATAGCTTTTCAAGAAATTTTTTTTGTATTCATATTTTTGGCATTGTATTTTTCATAAAATATAACTTTTTTTTTCTAAACCAAAAATTTCGGTTAAAAAACTTGATTTAAAAAAAAAAAAGAAATTTTAATCTTTTAAGGTAAAACACAACAACTGCCTGCGCTCAAGGTAAAGGCCAACAACTGTAAGTGTATTATAGTGTAAAAAAAATAAAAAAAATTATTATAATTTCTAAAGAAATTATACAATTATACGTAAGACAGCATGCCGCGATAGACACGCCTCAAGGTAAAACACCACAAGTACAGTGCAGTTGTTGTGTTATTCCTTGAATGAGACTAAAAAACCTGAATATTTTATAAATAAATAAATGATTTTCTAAAAAATACACAGGTATAAACAATAAACACCATTTAGAATAGAAACAAAGAAAAAATTTTTTTTTAAATTAATTTTTTTTTTGATTTTTAACGAAAAAATTATTTTATACTTTGAATGCTTACATCTCGAAAACATATATATGTCGCTTGTTGTCTTTTTCCTCGCTGCCACAGAAATAAAGTCACCGTTTAAATGGAAAAAAATTTTTTTATATCATTTTCAAGAATTAGATTTATTAGTAGCATTTTAAATTTTAACAAAAAAATTTTTATATAAACAAATTGTACCCCTTAATATAAAAATCTTAAGCTTTAAATCAGTTTAAATTATAACAGCAAGGAGTTAAACTCGTTAGGAATTAAAATAAATTTTATTATATAATTGCTAAATAGTAAAAAAAAATTTTTTTCAAGATTAGTTGTTAAAAATGAATTTTTGTTAAATAAAATGTATTAATTTTAATTTTCTAAATTTTAGCCTTGAAAATGATATCTTGATATCGAAAATTTGGCAAAAATTATTATTATATTAAAATTTATAAAAAATTTTGTATAAAATAATAATAAAAATACTGTTAGCTCAAAATATCGTCTAGTGATTTCAAAAATAGAATTTATATAATTCTATGTACTTTAAAATAAAGAATAAGTTTGGAGAGTTTTTAATGATGAATAATTATTTAATACATTCTTTCTAACATTTTCAATTTTCTTTATTCATTACAAATACCAGGCTTTAGGGAACATTAGTGTCATGCTATTAACGTGGTATTTTTATTTGTTTCAATAGCAAATAAATTTTTTTTTTGTGATTTTGTAATTTAAAAAAAAATAAATTTTTTCTTTTTTTAATGATAATTTTAATTTGGCACCATATTTCCAAAATTCTTTTTCATTTTTTAGGGCATAAAAACTGAAACAAATTCTTTTTTCAGTCTTTTTTAAACTTTTTAAGAAAAATAAAAATACAATGTTTTTATTGATAATTGGGACCATTGTTCCACAAATTTTTTCTTTTTACTTTTTAGAGCATAAAAAACTACAAAAAAATAACGTTTTAACTTTTTTTTTTTAAATGCAATAATAAATTTTTTTGTGTGATTTTATGATTTAAAAAAAAAAAAAAAAATTCTAATTTTAATGATAATTGTAAATTGAGACCATATTTCAAATATATTTTCTTTTTACTTTTTTAAAGCACAAAAAATAGAAAAAAAAAAAATACTTTTTACAGTTTTTTTTTTCAATGCGATAAAACAATTTTTTTGTGTTATTATTGAATTTTTAGAAATAAAAAAATGGTACAAATTTAATAATAATTAAAAATTAGGACCACATTCTTAGAAAACTTTTTTTTTACTTTTTGCACGATAAAAAACTAAAAAAAATACTTCTTTCAATTTTTTTTTTTCATTGCGATAGTAAATTTTTTTCTGCGATTGTTCTATTTTTAATGTATATAAATTATTATCAAAGAACTATTGCTCATTCACTGAGGAACCTGTCTGCCATTTAGTTCGCGGGATATTTTTTTCAAAAAAAATATAAATTAAAAAAAATAATCAAATTTACTGCATAAAAAAAGAATCCATCAGATTTTATAAATAGTTTTTTCATCATTTTTAAAACAAAAAATATTTAATGATTCGAAAAAAATTTTGTTTTACCTGAAATTCCAGAAATAACAATATCATCGTCCGAACTTTCAGTATTTCCAACAATGGAGTATCTATTAATTACATCATCCAAATTAAAATACTTTTTAACTCCTTCGGTCTCCTTTGTCATTTTAAGAGAGGGTGCAGTTGTAGATTTTTTTTCTCCTGACATGATTTTCTAGTAAAAGGAATATTTTGACTTCAACTTTTTTTTTTGTAACTTAAATTATGTAAGTTTTTCTCACCCTAATTAATTAGAAATTGAAAGTTATCTTTTAAAGAACGATCCGACAGTAGTATTTTTTTTTTGTATTAAAGAAAATTTTTAAAGTCCGGAAATATTTTAATACTAAAAAATTTTTTCTAAACTTTTTAAAATAGATATAAATATTATTCTTTCATAATTTAAGCGATGTTTCTAAAATACTAGAAAGAAAGATATATATTATATTTTCAAATAATTGAACACGGTACAAATTGAAATTATTAAAATAATAAAAAAAAATAAAGATTTTAAGCATAATTTTTATATTCAGAAGTTCATCGTTTAAAATATTTCTTTTGTTAAAATTGTCATGAAAAAAAAAATTTAATCAGTGAATAATTAAAAATATTAACACGCACGAACCATTATTACGGAAGAGTTTTCAGATATTGCAAATTTAATTATTATTGACTTCGCTTAATAATAATTTTTTTTAAGCTGTATTTTTCTTTAGTTTTCTTAGATTTAGATTCTTATGGTTTTTATGGCGGTGTCTATTCCCACATACCGTATCCTTACGGCTAAGCCGTTTTTTAAGTGAAAATACACGGTTTTTCATCTTTTCCGTAAATAGCCGTGTGATATTATCTAAAACGTATTATCCGTAAATAACCGTAAGAATAATTAGCAAATTTGGTGTCAACCGTATCTAACCGTGCAGCGATAGACTCAAAAGGTGTCAGCCGTATTTAGCCGTGTAATAAGCTGACTTTTGATGTCTGCCGTATTTAACCGTGTAGTTATAAATTCAAAAGGTGTCAACCGTATTTAGCCGTGTAATAAGCTGACTTAAGGTGTCAGCCGTATTTAGCCGTGTAATGAGCTGAATTTTGGTGTCAACCGTAATTAGCCGTCTAATAAGCTGACTTTTGGTGTCAGCCGTATTTAACCGTGCAGTTATAGATCCAAAAGGTGTCAACCGTATTTAGCCGTGTAATAAGCTGAATTTTGGTGTCAGCCGTATTTAACCGTGCAGTTATAGAATCAAAAGGTGTCAGCCGTATTTAGCCGTGTCAAAAGCTGACTTTTGGTGTCAGCCGTATTTAGCCGTGCGGTTATAGACTCAAAAGGTTTCAGCCGTATTTAGCCGTGTAATAAGCTGACTTTTGATGTCACCCGTATTTAACCGTGTAGTTATAAACACAAAAGGTGTCAACCGTAATTAACCATGTAATAAGCTGACTTTTTTGTCAGCCGTAATTAGCCGTGTAATAAGCTGACTTTTGGTGTCAGCCGTAATGAGCCGTGTAATAAGCTAATTTTTGGTGTCAGCCGTATTTAACCGTGCAGTAATAGACCCAAAAGGTGTCAGCCGTATTTAGGCGTGTAATAAGCTGACTTTTGGTGTCAGCCGTATTTAACCGTGCAGTTATAGATCCAAAAGGTGTCAACCGTATTTAGCCGTGTAATAAGCTGAATTTTGGTGTCAGCCGTATTTAACCGTGCAGTTATAGATCCAAAAGGTGTCAACCGTATTTAGCCGTGTAATAAGCTGAATTTTGGTGTCAGCCGTATTTAGCCGTGCCAAATGCTGACCTTTGGTGTCAGCCGTATTTAACCGTGTAGTTATAGACTGAAAAGGCGTCAGCCGTATTTTGCCGTGTCAAAAGCTGACTTTTGGTGTCAGCCGTATTTAGCCGTGCAGTTATAGACTCAAAAGGTGTCAGCCGTATTTAGCCGTGTAATAAGCTGACTTTTGATGTCAGCCGTATTTAACCGTGTAGTTATAAACTCAAAAGGTGTCAACCGTATTTATCCGTGTAATAATCTGACTTTTGGTGTCAGCCGTATTTAACCGTGCAGTTATAGATCCAAAAGGTGTCAACCGTATTTAGCCGTGTAATAAGCTGAATTTTGGTGTCAGCCGTATTTAGCCGTGTCAAATGCTGACCTTTGGTGTCAGCCGTATTTAACCGTGTAGTTATAGACTGAAAAGGTGTCAGCCGTATTTTGCCGTGTCAAAAGCTGACCTTTGGTGTCAGCCGTATTTAGCCGTGCAGTTATAGACTCAAAAGGTGTCAGCCGTATTTAGCCGTGTAATAAGCTGCCTTTTGATGTCAGCCATATTTAACCGTGTAGTTATAAAACTCAAAAGGTATCAGCCGTATTTAGCCGTGTCAAAAGCTGACTTTTGGTGTCAGCCGTATTTAGCCGTGCAGTTATAACTTAAAAGGTGTCAGCCGTATTTAGCCGTGTAATAAGCTGAATTTGGGTTTCAGCCGTCAATTAATTTTGTCTTAATCGATTCTGAAAACATTAATATAACGATTTGGCGCATGGGGCCTTCGGCCCCCCCTCTTATATTTATGAATTCTATAATTCATACCTAACACATACCCACCTACATAAAACTTGAATCCTAATTTATAAAGGGGGCCGAAGGCCCCATGTGCATAATTAATAGTTATGTACATACTTACTTCCTTTTAAGCTTGCTATTCAATTATAAATGTTGTTATCAAAAATAAACTTTTTAAATAGCGAAACAATGTTGATAACGACTCTGTTATACACGGAAGATATTAAAAGTCAACATTTAGACTGCTATTAAAAGACGACATCTTTATGGTACATAGCTGCACGATTAAATACGGCATACAAAAAAGTTAGCCTTTTACGACTGACACCTTTTGAGTCTACAGGTGGACGGTTAAATACGGCTAACATCTAAAGTCAGCTTATTAAACGGCTAAATACGGCTGACACCAAAAGTCAGCTTATTACACGGTTAAATTCGGCTGACACCAAAAGTTGGCTTATTACACGGCTAAATACGGCTGACACCTTTTGAAAACGGCTAACACCAAAAATCAGCTTATTAAACGGCTAATTACGGCTGACACCAAAAGTCAGCTTATTACACGGCTAAATACGACTGACACCAAAAGTCACATTTTCATACGGCTATACACGGCTGAATAGCCAATTTTTCACACGGCTATACACGGATGATACTATCAACGTTGTTAATGGCGCGGTTAAATACGGCTGAATCCAAAAGCCATATTTTCATACTGCTATACACGGCTGATACTATTAAAGTCGCTAATTTCACGGTTATTTACGGCTGAAGACCATAAGCCACTTTTTTATACGGCTATTCACGGCTGATAGTATTAAAGTCGCTAATGGCACGGTTATTTACGGAAAAATACAATAGCCAGTTTTTTACACGGTTATACACGGCTGACACTATTAAGGTCAATAATGGCACGGTTAATTACAGCTGACACTATTAAATTCAGTAATATTACGGTTAATTACGGCTGAACCCAATAGCCAGATTTTTACACGGCTATACACGGTTGACACTATTAAAGTCGCTAATGGCACGGTTAATTACGGCTGAAACCAATAGCCAATTTTTTATACGGCTATACACGGCTGATAGTTTTAAAGTCGCTAATGGCACGTTTAATTACGGCTGATGCCAATAGCCGGTTTTTCACACGGCTATAAACGGCTGATACTATTAAAGTCACTAATGGCACGGTTAATTACGGCTGATGCCAATAGCCGGTTTTTCACACGGCTATAAACGGCTGATACTATTAAGGTCAATAATGGCACGGTTAATTACGGCTGACACTATTAAATTCAATAATGGTACGGTTAATTACGGCTGAAACCAATAGCCAATTTTTTATACGGCTATACACGGCTGATACTATTAAAATAGCTAATGGCACGGTTAATTACGGCTGATAGTGTTAAAGTCGCTAATGGCACGGTTAATTACGGCTGATGCCAATAGCCGGTTTTTTACACGGCTATAAACGGCTGATTCTATTAAAGTCGCTAATGGCACGGTTAATTACGGCTGATGCCAATAGCCAGTTTTTCACACGGCTATACACGGCTGATAGTATTAAAGTCGCTAATGGCACGGTTAAGTACGGCTGATGCCAATAGCCGGTTTTTCACATGGCTATACACGGCTGATACTATTTAAAATAGCTAATGGCACGGTTAATTACGGCTGATGCCAATAGCCGGTTTTTCACACGGCTATACACGGCTGATACTATTAAAATAGCTAATGGCACGGTTAATTACGGCTGATAGTGTTAAAGTCGCTAATGGCACGGTTAATTACGGCAGATGCCAATAATCGGTTTTTCACACGGCTATACACGGCTGATACTATTAAAGCCGTTATTGGCACGGTTAAAATACGGATAATCAGTTTTAGATAATATTACACGGCTACTTACGGAAAAGATGAAAAACCGTGTATTTTATCTTAAAAACGGCTTAGCCGTAAGGATACGGTATGTGGGAATAGACACCGCCGGTTTTTATCGTTATAATTCATACCGCATGATAAAATCTTTTTTAAAGAATTTTCACAAGTTATAAACATTTTTTGAAATAAAATAAAATTTATTATGTTAACTTCAGAAAATATTTTAAAGAATTATTTACCTATATTTGAAAATTATTAATCACACTCAGTATATAAAAATTGATAACTTTTTTACGATTACTGCGATGAGTTCAGTGTCAAAAGTAAATACTTAATGGATTGGATTATCGCTTCGGTAATTTTATAAGGTAATTAAGTTCATGAAATATTCATATTGCATATAAAATAAAGGAAATTGTATCTTTCTTATAAAATAATTATAATTTTTTTATTAATATGGAACAATAGAAAATTTTCTTTATTTTTTAGTTTGCGAAATAGTAATTTTTTTAACAAAGGTAGAAAGTAGATTTTACTTAAAGGTATAGACACTTAAGAATTTAGTTACTACTTTTTATTATAGTGAAAAAAATGTCATAATTTTACAAAACTTATAATTTTGATTACTGATGGACGAGTCAAGAAAGAAGGGGTATAATTGGAAGACAAATTTAAACACGATAAATTGAGAAATGCTGGGGCTTTATACAAAATATTGGATGAATTTAATAAATGAATTGATAATACTGGAAACAAATATATAATGAAAGAAGTTGGGGACAAAATATTGGCAATTATCTGGAAAAACTGATGAATTAGTGAATAAAGAAAAATATAAACAGTTGGGAAGTGAATTAAAATAAGGAAGTTGCAGTGGGAACGAGACAATGTAAAAATTGGAAGAATTAAAAATGGACATAAGGGTATTATAGGAATTAAAATTTTGATGCCACGGTGAATACAGCATAAAATTGGACGTAAATGTTTTAGTGTATAATTTTTTAAGAGACTGGGTATATTAAAAATAGAAAATTAAGACAGTTTATTCTTAAGCATCGTTAGACTTAAATAGGTTTTAATTTTTAATTTTAATTTTAATTTCTAAAATGTAAACTTTATAAGTAAATCAAAATTGTGTGGGATGGGAATAGAAAAAAAAACAAATTTTATGTAAAATATGACTATATGTATAGACCTCTGTATAAGGCTTGAGAAGAGTCACACAGTAAATAAATAAAAATACTAAGAAATAATAATTTGATACTTTTATTAGAATTTTATTAGCGTTTGCATTAATTTTAAGACAATTGCCTTAATTTTAATGCAATTGATAATTTAACACAATCTAATCCTGTACGTATACAATCCTCTTAATCGGAATTCATATATGGAAACGACTCTGAATCGCCAAATCGAAGCTATTCTAAGTCCCTGTCCTTCCTCCAAGTAAGGTTAGATTAAGAGGTTCCCCTCCTTATGGACATGTTCCATGTTAATATCAATAATAAAAATAATGTAAATAAATTTAAATTTTTGATTTTTATATTATAGGTGTTCAACTTTTATTAATTCACTAAATTAAAATTATTTAATGCATATGAAATGACCTGAAATCATAGATAAATAAAATTATAGTAATTAATATTCGTATTATATAATTTCCTATATGGGGTGATAAAAAAACTTTCTCAGCCAAAATTTTAGCCCTAATTATTTTTACCTATCTTTATTATAGAACCTAAATCTTTTTTAATCGTCTGGAACTACTCTATATTTACTTTTTTGAAGATATTTTTTTATTATATTTTCGAATAGACCTTTTTTAATGGAATTTTATGATAGCTTGGTGTCTGTGATTCAATGTTAAAGACAAGGTGCTGAATGAAATTTATCATAAATAATGATAAATTTTATATTTATGCCAACATTCATCAGAAACTAGTCTTTTCTTGCTTTATGACTCATAAATCTCAATTAAAGATTTTGAAACTAAATAATTAAATGGTTTCTATAATAAGCTATTTTTTGGCAATTTTTATGATTATATATGCTTATACATGGCTAAAAACTTAATAAACTGATTTTGAGCTTAAAACACTTAGAGAACCGTTCCTGGCTTGTTCTCGCCTTCGGACTTTTGTAATTAATGGGAATTTTGGAACTAATAAATCATTCAAATTCGTGGACTATTTTTTAATTAAATGTTAGTACTAATTTATGGATCAATATGACCCATGTCACACCAGTGACCCATGGAGCAGCGAACGTGTGAAAGCAATTTATTACAAAATAAAAATTAAATAGTTTGTTCCACCTACACTAGTGTCTAAATCTTGAGCAGCAAATATACAACTTATAAAACATAATATGGACTTTAAAAATCTAGACTTATAATACATGCAGTATCGGCTGCACAAATAATTGTCAGAATTCCTGAAAAACCAATAATGCAGGTATTACCTGCTTTAGGACATTCATATACAGCTGTAGCTAATTCTGCATAAACTGGAAATTCAGATTGTTGAAGTCCGTTTAATGTTTTATAACTTGCATTTGCTGCTGAAGGTGTTGATAATCATGATGCATTTATTAAAGTAATTTATTACATAATAATAATTAATTAGTTTGCTCCACCTACACCAGTGTCTAAATCTTGAGCAGCAACTAGTACTTATAAAACATTATAATGTGCACTTTAAAAATCTAAACCCCTAATAGATTCAGCATCGGCTCCACAAGTAATTCTAAGTACTTATTGTGACAGGAAGGAATTTTGCCACAATTTTTGATAATTTGTTTTAAATTTAAAATTTAAATTTAAAATAATTCTGTATAGTTTTTACCCACAAATCCGTCCAATCATGAGTATAGATTCCGGAATGCTCTCAGCCAATACGAATCCGGCACTTCCGTAAAGGAGAAACGATTGATTTGGACAGATTAGAGAGTGTTACGTCGCAGAACCGATGACACGCGAGAGTTTACTCTTTCTAAATTTGGTGTGATCGCTACTAATCCGGGAATATTAATTAATTTATCCTGTGATATAATAAAGTGATCTTTTGGTTTTTGGAGTCAAGCACGCAACTATAGTTTGACTCCGGCATTTTGGTTTTGCAAATATTTGGTATTTGTGTATTATGTGAATATTATGGTGTTATTTTGGATCCAACCAGACACTGTGAGCAGCCTTGGCCAAGGATATAATTTTCAGGTATAATATACGGTATCTTACGGATTCGTCGTGCGAAAATGTGCTCTCGCGGGTTAGGTTAATTTTAGGTTATAATTTGATTTGGTTTTTTTTTATTTAAATCTTGTAATTAATTGCTTGACGCCTTGATTTGTTAATCATGCCGTATTTAGGTTTGTGACAGGAAGAATTCCTGTCACTTTGTAATATTTTATTTTCTTTTATTTTATATTCTATTTGTGAGATTTCTCCTTTTCGAATAACCGCGCATAACGTCTGGAACATCAGGAATTGGAGCAACCAATCACACGCCGGCTATTCGAAAGAGGAGAAACGCAAATTGAACCGGTCGGCGACGGCCATTCTCGTTTTGCTGCAATACGCACGAGGCAAATCGTGAAGTTCTTGTGTCTTTATTAATTTTTTGTTTAGTAAATTTGGTTATAAATTTTGGTGAAGCTTACGTTGAATTACGGTGATTACGGTGTCGTCCATCAAAAGAAATTTATTTATTTTCGGATTTCAGAAATTTATTTATTTGTTTGGATCTGTGGCCATAAAATTAGCAGTGTTTTAAAAATAAACTGTTATATTATAATTAAATTTAGTAGCTGATGAAAAATAATCAATTTGAAAACCTGATCTATAGATGCCTTATAATAAATATTAAGGTGGCCATTCAATGGTCCTAAACATCATTGTCCATCTGCACTGGAACAAAAAAACCGCGTTGCGCATGACAAAAGTACTATGTCAGACGTGATCGGATTTTTCTACGTTTAACGTAGCAAAAAATCATGCTTCGTACCGAACGAAAGTAAAATCTTCCGTTCACTCGTAATATTTTCAAACTACCTATTATCTTATTAAAAAATTTATTTTTATAAAATTTACAATTATTAATAATAATTTATTATAATATTAATAATTATAAGTAAAAATAATATATATATTTAAGGATTAATTTTTTAACATCCGCGTTAATTTAAATATTTTTAAAATAAATATTTAAACTTTGTTCCTATAACACTGATAATGATAGGTTAATAAAAAAAGTGAGTCACTAAAAAGTGACCACCTATCAATACAGAGTGAAAAAAATAAAATTTAATATTATTTAAATAATTCTTCTTGCCCAGTACCGGTCGATTAATTGCTATCCTTAAATATATATATTATAAACTAGTGAGCGATAAATAAAATAATAATTTGATTATAAAAATAATATTTTTTTTTTGAGTTTTATAGAATTTTGAATACAAAAGTAAAACTAAAGTTTTAGAAACCATAAAAATTGTTAGCTAATGAATTAAAATATATAAAATTTATAAAATTAATAATAATAATTAGTAAGAATACTATTATATTAAAAATGTTACAAATTTTTAGAATTTATATTATAAGAATATATCAAGATAATTGGTTCCTTTAAGAGGAACCTTTGTAATAGGCAAAATTATCATTTTCGAGATAATTAAATATCTTTATGTTTGAGGGTTCCTGATGCCGAAAAACGTAATTTTAAAAAAAATCTGTGAGTGTGTGTGTTTGTGTGTGCGTGTGTGTGTGTGTGTGTGTGTGTGTGTGTGTGTGTGTGCGTCGGTAACAAGTGTTTTCTCCTAACTGAAAGGGTTTTAAAAAAAAATCTTGTGACCAAAAATTTTTTACCCGAAAATCTCAAAGTACTTTTTTTTTTTAGTTGGATATCAGAAAAATTTTTTTTCTAGAAAAACAGTGTTTTTTTAAAAAAAATTTTTTTAAATTTTTTTAAATTTTTTATTAATTAAGACCATGTTTCAAGAAAATTTTTTTTTCAGTTTTTTGTGGCAGAAGAAAATTTTTTTAAATTATACGAAGCGCTAAGGTATATATAAACTACTTTTGATTAAAATATTAATTTAATCGTTAAAAAGTGCAAAAAAAGTGGCAAATTAATGATAATAATTAAATATTATAATTAAAAAAAAAAAAAAAAAAATTGCCTGTTGCCAGGCTCGAACCCATGTCTTCGATAATCGTAAACACGAGTTTTAAGTTCCGGCATCATACCACATGGCCAGTGAGGTATGATGTCAATTGGAATAATTTTTACAAATATCACCCACCAAAAATAAAAAAGTTTATCATATGATTTATGGCTGTCTGCCTTATCGGCCATTAAATGTAAGAGCAGAAGGATTTTATCAACATAAAAATAAACAAAATAGGCGTTATTCTTCAAATTTATTAATTATATTATTTAATTGGCAAGTTTATAATAAAAAATAATAAAAAATGTTACAAGTATATGATAAAAAATAATTAAAATAATAAAACATGTTCAAAAAAATTAATATTTAAGTGAAAATAAAATAAATAGTAAAAAGAATAATAACCTATTGAACCTACATTATTCATTTATGCTCCTAAATTCCTTATATTTTTCCTAATTCTCTAATTATTATTGATCTACCTACTAGAATAATGCTGCTTATAGATAATTCTAGAGCCTATACGGCTATAATAAATTTGATGAACAACTCCTATTTTGTTTATTGTTTATGTTGATAAAATCCTTCTGCTCTTACATTTAATGGCCGATAAGGCAGACAGCCATAAATCATATGATAAACTTTTTTATTTTTGGTGGGTGATATTTGTAAAAATTATTCCAATTGACATCATACCTCACTGGCATGTGGTATGATGCCGGAACTTAAAACTCGTGTTTACGATTATCGAAGACATGGGTTCGAGCCTGGCAACAGGCAATTTTTTTTTTTTTTTTTTTAATTATAATATTTAATTATTATCATTAATTTGCACTTTTTTTGCACTTTTTAACGATTAAATTAATATTTTAATCAAAAGTAGTTTATATATACCTTAGCGCTTCGTATAATTTAAAAAAATTTTCTTCTGCCACATGTCGCCCACAGCTCTGCGAGGTGTGGGCCGGAGGACATACACCACGCGTGGCCAATATGTGGCAGAGTGCTTTTGCCACACGTCGGCCACACGTTGGCCCACATGTGGCCGAGCTGGTTCAAAATTGCGCGGGATGACTCCATATTTTAGGTGAAGCTTGTTCATGCCAATGTGAAACTTTTATTCTAGACCTTTTAGTATATTTAGTTATTTGGTTGTAAGTTATTTCATTTTTTTCACATTTTTTCACTATTTTGAGCTAAAAAAGCCACTATTTTTAAGATTTCTCAGCAACAACTAATTGAAATGCTTTTATATTAAAAATAGCTCTTCTAAATTATGAGTACAAACTTTTGGCTAATATATTTTTTAAAATTGATAGTTTGAATTTGAGCTATGGAGGACACAGTTTATCATTCATACATATCACAGACAGACATTCGATAAAAGCATGTTAGAGGCTCCAAAATGACCTGGGGATGAAATATCTCCACGAATTGGACAATTTTAAGCACTTTCCATTTTTGACCAAACAAACTCATAAGGCACGATTTTATCTATATATTGGTATATATAAAGTGATCGTGCCTAAAAAACTCTTAAAATACATTTTTTATAAAAAAAAATTTTATAAAAGAAACTTTACTACCTATTTGTTTAAAATTAAATAACAGTATTTTTCAGTTTTTTATCTGAGAGCTGGAAAAAACCAAATGTTTGCTTAATAAAGTCCCAAATTCTTATAATAACAATCGTTAATGAAATTTTATTATCACATCAAAAAAAATTATTAAAAATAATTTAAAAAGAGTCTCAGTACATACGTAAATAACAGAAAATACTCGTAGATAGTTTATAATTTACTGTCAAAGAATAATTGCTCATTCTTTGAGGAACCTCTGTGCTATCTAGTTGGCAGGATATTTTTTTTTTTTTATTATTATTCTTTTCTTAAATGACAATTTTCAAGCCAATCGTACGTAAAACTTATGGTCATGTCCTCAAATCAGTTCCAAAGTATTTTTCCCTTGTAGTACTATCCAAAATAAGTGTTCAGTCCGATATTGAGCCTTCCAGATCAAGATCTTGATTTTTGGCAGCTGTTTTCATGTTTTTGATTTTTTTTCAAAAATAGGCCAACTTTTTGCTCTTTTCATTGTCAAGTGCCTATCCTAGGCTGAAAAAGTTTTTCCTTTTAGGTCCGGATGGGAAATTTAACTGGCTATCCGATTCCGTGCTTCAAATTTATTTTACACTGCGCATGCGCGAGAAATCGATAAAAATACGCATTTTTTTCAAATGCAAATTTCTCAATTTAAGGGCCATGAAAAAAATTTTTTTTAGGCTCAAAATTTTCTCTGAAATACCTACTTTCACGGTAAAAAAAAATTTCAGTGGGATATTCTAATTTGAAAAAATTAGATGAAAAATAGACCATTCACCATTTTTGAATTTGCCGCCATGTCACGTGAAAAAAATAAAAATCTGACTTCAGATTCGGATTCCTCGGAAAATTCTACATACCCATGTAAATTTTGGCGTGTTTTCAAAAGCACAGTTCGAAATGACAAATAATTGAAAAAAATCAGTCAAAAAGTCAAAAAATTCCAGATTATTTCGCACTTCTGAAATCTTGATTTTTTTTTACTTTTTGACCGATTTTTTTCAATTATTTGTCATTTTAAATTGTGCCTTTTAAAACACACCAAAATTTACATGGGTATGTAGCATTTTCCGAGGAATCCGAATCTGAAGTCAGATTTTTATTTTGGTCACGTGACATGGCAGCAAATTCAAAAATGGTGAATTTTAAATTTTTAAAAATGTCTATTTTTGATCTAATTTTTTCAAATTAGAATATCCTACTGAAATTTTTTTTAACGTGAAAGTAGGTATTTCAGAGAAAATTTTGAGTCAAAAAAAAATTTTTTTCATGGCCCTTAAATTGAGAAATTTGCATTTGAAAAAAATGCGTATTTTTATCGATTTCTCGCGCATGCGCAGGTGTAAAATAAATTTGAAGCACGGAATCGGATAGCCAGGGAAATTTCCTATCCGGACCTAAAAGGAAAAACTTTTTCAGCCTAGGATAGGCATTTGACAATGAAAAAAACAAAAAGTTTGCCTATTTTTGAAAAAAAATCAAAACATGAAAACAGCTGCCAAAAATCAAGATCTTGATCTGGGAGACTCAAAATCGGACTGAACCCTTATTTTTGACAGTACTACAAGGGAAAAATACTTTGGACTGATTTGAGGACATGACCATAAGTTTTACGTACGATTGGCTTGAAAATTGTCAAATATTAACCCTATTATAACCGATTTGTACCAGGGAGATATCTAAGGAAAAAAAAACAGCTTAGTAAATAGATTTTTTTATTCAAATAAATTCAAAAAGATTCTTTGAGATCTTTACCTTCTTTCCTTAATTTCTCCTGGGAACGTATAATATATATACCTCGACACCGGCAATGCTTATACTAAGATGTATATACTGTGAGCGAAGCACGGGGCTTACCTGCTATGTTGTATTGTATATTTTTTTATCGGAGTAAATTTTATTGTTTATTATTAATATTTTTTTGAATAATCCGCGTCAATTTTACAAAAATCTTGTCCGGAGCTTATTTTTGTAAAATTTCAATCTTTTTAATTCTGTACTCTTTAAAATTTTTTGTATCTTGAATGGTTTATTAGATAATTGTAAAAAACTAGAATTTTTTTACTTTAACTAAAAAAAATAACTTTGCCGTAAATTTTGATCTCAAAGATTCATTTTAAGCTCTTGATAGAGCTCTAAAGCTAATCTTTGACCATTTAAAAAAAATGAAATAAAAGAAAACTTTGAGATTTTTTTGAGGACTAATAAAATTTTTTTAGGCATATTTTTTTCATAAGGAAGTAGCATTTTTTTTAAGGAACACGATGAAATCATTTATTTTTACGTGGAGCATCATCTGCAGGAGAAAAATCAATTTTAATGGTGATGTTTAGCTGAAATTTGGAACCATCCTAATTAAAAAATTTCTCACTGATGAGAAATATAAAACATTTTGAAGTTGAAGTCGTGAAAACAAGTGGCATATTTTATGTTACAGATAGCAGCAGAAATTTTTATTTTATGTTACAGATAGCAGCAGAAAATTTAGATTGTCTTGCCAATGGAAAGCGAAGTATTTCTATAAATTTAAAATCACAAAAAGGTATTGAAATATTTAAACGAATTAGTAAAGATTCTGATGTATTAATAGATACTTAGAGAGAAGGTAATATATACTTATGATTATAAATAATAAATATTCAAAAAATAAATAAGAGACAATTTCTTTGTATTTATGCGACATTTGATCTCAATACTTGAGACACCTTCAGACTGAAAATGATTAAATTTAAAAAAATCTCGATTTTTGGCAGCCATTTTAGTTTTTGGTTCCTCAAAAACTTTTGTAATATAGGTAAAATTATCATTTTCGTGATTATATCCTATATCCTTATATTTTGAATGTCCTTGATGCCAAATAACGTATTTTTAACAATAGCCATAAAAATAATTTTGTATGTTAAGAAAGAACTTAAGTTAACAAAAATTTTTAATTTATATGCTTTTGAGAAATTTTCAAAAGAAAAAAAAACGTATTTTTGCTTATTTCTCGCACATCCATAACTGAAAAAAAATTTAAAGCACAGAATCGGGTAGACAGGGAAATTTCCTATGCCTATCCGTTCCTAAAAGAATAAAATTGTTTAAGAAAAATTTAGGGGGTGGTTTGGGGTCATAAAAACTGCCTCACTCAAAATTTTAGCCCTTGCGCTAATCAGGGTGCCGATATACGACGTATACTATAATATGAAAAATTGGATTTTCTAAAGTTTATATTTTATCGGAAAATCCAATCGTTTTCCTTGTAAAAATTAAGATATTTGCTTCTGTTTTTTTTTAATCGACGAGGAATTTAATTACGCAGAGTGGATGAAATAAAATTCAAACAATTATATCAGCTACAAAATTAATTATTCCAAAGAAACCGATGTCGGTAACTGTTCTATTTTACAGACCTTTTTAATGGTTCTGGATGGTCTTAGAATTTTCTTAAAAATTATTTTCAAATTTTTTGTTTTTTTTAATTTCTTTGCTTTGTTCGCAAGGTACAGCCATTTAAAGAAACCTATTTTTTCGAAAGATGACATTATTCGCCTAGCATGACGCATTTCTATCATCATCCTAAGGCTTGAAACTTGCGTGGGAGGAAGTTTTAACTTACTACAACATATTCCAAAAAAATTTTTTAATGCCATTGACCTCTGTCCACCACTGCAGAGCTTCCAATAACATAAATTATAAGGTTAATATCAGCCATTTTGAGTTTAGATTATTAAAAAAGATTTTTTTTCTTAAAGATTCGAATAGCAAGGAAAAATTAGTCGATTTAAAAAAAAAAAATCGTGCTTTTTGAACGTAAAATAACAGAGATATCAACATTTAAAGATTTTCTTAAAATTTGAAACCTATTTCTTTGGTCAGGTATTTGGTACACCAAATGATGCTCAAATTTTAAGAGAGAATCTTTAAATGTTGTTATCTCGGTTATTTTACGCCCAAAAAGTACGATTTTTTTGGCTCCTCGAAGAGGAACCTTTGTAATAATTAAAATCATCATTTTCGAGAATATCACATATTCTTATGTTTTGAAGGTTCCTGATGCCAAAAAACGTATTTTTAGAAAAAGTATGTGTGTACGTGTGTGTGTGTATGTTTGTGTGTAACCAGCGTTATCTCCTAACTGAAGGGGTTTTAAAAAACATTTTAAGGACCAAAAATTTTGTCACCGAAAAATCTCAAATTACTTTTTTTTTTGCTTTGATATCAGGATTGGTTCCTCAAAGAGGAACCATTGTATTAGGTAAAATTATCATTTTCGAGATTTTGACATATTTTTATGTTTTGAAGGTCCCTGATGCCAAAAAACGTATTTTTACAAAAAGTCTGTGTGTGTGTGTGTGTGTGTGTGTGTGTGTGTGTGTGTATGTACGTCCGTAACCGGTGTTATCTCCTAACTTAGAGGGTTTTGAAAAAAAGTAAAGTGACCAAAAATTTTCTCTCCCAAAAATCTCGAGGTACTTTTTTTTTTTTTCATTTTGCATTGCAGAAAAAATTTTTTTATGGAAAAGTAGTGGTTTTTTAAAAAATTTTTTTTTTCATTTTTTTCAATTTTTCAATAATTAAGACCATATTTTAAAAAAATTTTTTTTTCAGGTGTTAGAGCATAGAAAACTGAGAAAAATAAGATAAAACTGAGATAAATAAGCTATTGTACATTTTTTTTTGATTTTAGGAAAAATTTTTTCTGGAAAGTAGTGGTTTTTAAAAAAAATGTTTTTTTCAATTTTTTAATAACTAAGACTATATTTAAAAAAAAATTTTTTTTCAGATGTTACGGCATGGAAAACTGACAAAAGAATCCTATCGTACATTTTTTTTGACCTTATGACAATTTTTTTTCTGAAAAGTAGTGGTTATTAAAAAAATTTTTTTTCTTCAATTTTTTCAATTTTTTAATAATTAAGACCATATTTTAAAGAAACCTTTTTTTCAGGTGTTAGAGCATAGAAAACTGAGAAAAATAAGCTACTGTACATTTTTTTTTTGATTTTAGGAAAAATTTTTTTCTGGAAAGTAGTGGTTTTTAAAAAAAATTTTTTTTTTCATTTTTTTCAATTTTTCAATAATTAAGACCATATTTTTGGAAAAATTTTTTCAGGTGTTAGGGCATGAAAAACTGAGAAAAAGACCCTATTTTCCTTTTTTTAGACCTCAGAAAAATTTTTGTTATTGAAAAATAGTGTTTTTTTAAAAACGTTTTTTTTAATTTTTTTCAATTTTTCCATAATTATGACCATATTTTTAGTAAATTTTTTTTTCAGGTGTTAGGACATGGAAAACTGAAAAAAAGACCCTATTGTATATTTTTTTTGACCTCAGGAAAATTTTTTTTCTGGAAAAAAAGTGTTTTTTAAAAAAATTCTAAGTCTTTCCAATATTTAAAATTTTCTTTATCTATTACGAACTCCACTCTTTGAGGAACCTCTGTGCCATCCTATTGGCAGGGTATTTTTTTTCTGGAAATGTCTTTTTGAAAAAGTTTTTTTATTTTTTTCAATTTTTCAATAATTAGGATAAGGTTTTGAGAAAATTTTTTTTCAGTTGTTAGGGCTTGGAAAACTGAGAAAATACTAAAAAGGTCTGAATTGATACGAAAAAAATTTCGACAAAACGTCACATGCAAAAAGAACATGTCCCTTATTTATTTTTTGAATACCTTAGAATTATACGTTATTATACTTATTGTACTAATTATACTATTTGTTATACCATTTTGTACAAACCATTTTGTAATTTTTACAAATAAAGTATATCTATCTATCTATCTATCTACCTTATTGGTCGAAAAATTTAATTTTTATTTATACAAGCAAAAGGGCTAGAAATTCGATGAAAATTTTGACTTATAATTTTATTTTTATATTAAGTACATAAAAATTGTTAACTTTAATTATGAACACTATATTCAGGTGTCATGGAAAAATTACAATTAGGACCTCAAGAACTAATGAAAGAAAATAAAAAATTAATATATGCAAGGCTTACAGGGTTTGGACAAAATGGCCCTTATTCAAAAATGGCAGGGCATGACATTAATTTTTTGAGCTTATCAGGTAAAATATAAAAATTACTCATAAAAAATTCAAAAATTCAATAAAGCTGCTAAAATTTTATTTTTATTTAGTAGTTATCTTATAATTATGCTCAAATAGAACTTATACATAATACATTTGCATGTGTCTAAATTTTTTAATTTAAAATTAGGTCTTTTATCAATATTTGGGCGATATAATCAAAATCCTACACCACCAGCTAATTTCGCGGCAGATTTTGGAGGTGGAGGTTTAAAGTGTGCCTTAGGTATTGTTATGGCTTTGTATGAAAGAAATAAAAGTGGCGAAGGTCAAATAATTGATGCTCAAATGGTGAATGGTACTGCATATCTTGGAAATTGGTCCTATAGATCACAAAAAACTTCTGGTATTCGGGGACAACCAAGGGATATAAATTTGTAAGTTAATTTATATTTAGATAGAAAAAAATTCAAGATATTATTTAATTTGTTTTATATTACACATAGCAATAATCCTGGTGTTTTCATGCTAGTATAGGTGTCTTTATTTGCCGTTTTATACAGAGCTTACGCCAGTTTACGCTCTATACGCTATTATTTGTCATAGGAAAAATAATATTGAGTATATCGAATATCGGATCAAACTAAATGAATAGACAAAGAGAACAAATAATACACATATGCGCAGTATCAAGTTTTATATATAGTTCTTAAATCTCGCGCGGCCTTAAGCAACGGAATGGAACACTATACTAACCTTTCCTTACGTTGTGTTGTTAATATAGAGCGTTGTGATTATTAGTATTCTAACCTGAAAAACTGTTTAGAAATAATTGTTTAATATTTGTTTATAATTATTAAAATATTGTATTAAACTCTTTAACGCGCGAATTATTGCTATTAGTAATATAAAAAATCTTATGAATTTACGAAGATATTTGGTATATTATTCCGAGGAATAATATACCATATATCCTCCTGGATAATATATTATACATAATATTATAATATCTTCAAGATTGGATACAGGAACTCATTTTTATGAAACTTATGAGACAAAAGATAACGAGTATATGGCAGTTGGTGCTTGCGAACCTCAATTTTATAAGATATTTTTAAATAAGCTCAATCTTTTAGAACAAGATCTTCCACATTTAGAAAATTTTGAAAAAAACAAAGAAAAGTTATCTAAAATATTTAAAGAAAAAACACAAGATGAGTGGCGTAGTATCTTTGATGGTTCCGATGCTTGTGTAACGCCGGTGTTAACAATAAGTTCAGTTATGAAACATGAACATAATATCTCACAGACTACTTTTGCTAAGGGAGATGACAATTTAGTGATCCCAAAGCCAGCTCCTTATTTATCTAGAACACCAGGTAACTCTAAGGCCTTAGAATTTCCCAATCCAAAAGTAGGTGAGCACACAGTAAATATTTTAGAAGAATATAATTACACAATTGAAGAAATTAAAGAATTCATTAAAGATGGTGTTGTTAATCAGTGTCAATCAAAAACAAAACTTTAACAAATGGAATAATTTATGTAAAATGAGAATATTTTTTTTCTTTATTTTTAAGAAACTTGTTATCGTATATCTATATTTTTTTTAGGTGGAGGTATAATTTTACTATACTGTAAATAAAATAACTTGTTATATTTGATTTTTTATAAAAAAAAATTTAGAATAATTTATATTTTTATGTTTACATTCTTTTTCTAATAAAGAAAATATTGCTAATAAATTGTGTATTATAAATTTTAAAAACACATATTATGATATACCTACTGGCTTAAATCGTACTGTTCATAGAGGAACCTTTGTGATAGTCATTGTGAAAAATCGATTTATCATTGTACAAATGAACTATGAACGCTTAAATAAATTTAATAAATTACTTTTTCGTCACGCGAGGCTACAAAGCTCTATTTTCTACATTCAAGACGATCTTTGTAGCCTCTTGTAACGAAAAGTATCGTGTTTAACACGGGAGAAAATGTAGGATGTTCACTTTCCATGCTGTCTGCACGAGTGAGCGTAGCTCACTCGTGCAGACAACTGCATGGAAAGCGAATTCCTACTTTTTTTCCCTTGTTGAACAATATACTATTTGAAGGCTGTATTTTGGTCTTAATACTTATTTTCTCGATTTCTCGCGCATTACTTGAAAAAAAAATTTTGATTGAATCGGATAGCCAGAGAAATTTCCTGACTTGACCTACCAAAAAAAAAATTTTGTAATAATTTTCAAAAAAGAAATACATGCGCAACATAAAATTAAATTTAAAGTTAATTTAAAACTTTTGGCCCTTTATAGAAGATATTTTATGATGATTTTTAAAAATACGCATTAATAATGCGGCAAAATTGAAGAATTGAAATTAAGAGGTGATTTTCTTTCGTAGATGATTAAAATTTTTAAATTATGTTAAAATATTACGTTTCATATTATATTTTAAAATTTTTTGTAAAAATTTTTTATTAGAAGTTTTTTTTCGAATTTCAGTACGAGAAAGATTAGAAACGTTGCAGAAATCTTTCTACAAATTTTTCGCCAATTTTCAATTGCAAATCGGCACACTATGTTGACCTTTGTAGAAAAACTGCTATAAAACTTATTTTTATGAATTGAACTTTCAAAATTTGCCCGGGAATGGGATCTAAAACGACTTTGGGAAATAAATGACACCGTAATATCTTAATAATAATAATACTATATAAAATTCAAAATTTATTTGTGTGTCTGTCTGTCTGTCTGTCTGCGTGTTAATGGCTCGAGACCCTACTATGTAAAAAACACAAAACCGGTGTCAAAATGAAGAGAAACGATTTGATTCAAACATAGGCTATAGTTTTTTGATTTATCTAGCGTCCTTTTGGAGAAATTTAATTTTTTGTGTTTTTACAAAATTCAAAATTTTCAAAAATTTTTTCTAAAACCTAAAATATCTCTAAAATAATGAATAAATTTTACTGACTCAAAAATGAGCAATCGAATTGTGACTATACTGTAAAAAGTGCATCGTGGTAATTTTACGATAATTTCGTAAAATTAAGATTTTGTAGTAAAATTACTAAGCTTATAATTAAAATTTTCGAGCGGTTTTCGAGCAGTTTTTGTCGTAATTTTATGACATAATTGTAAAATTACCACGATACACTTTTAACAGTGTATCATATACGTATTCACTCAAATTTTCAGCCTAAAAGAAGGTATCCTTGAAATTTTATAAAACTTTTTCCAACGGTAGTTAATTTTTTTTTTACACGGAGTTAGTGATAATCCGGTTGAGGAATAGCTATTTGTTTTACAAGGGATGAAAGTGAATGATTTTTGCATGGGTTGACGGCAAGGACGCGAGGTGTGTAACAGAACGAGGGCCGCACTAGCCGAAGGCGAGTGCGCCCGAGTTTGTTACACACCGAGTGTTCTTTGTTGTCAACCAGAGCAAAAATCATTTTCATCCCATTGTGAAACACATAACTTTTTATTTTAAGGTGAAATTAAGCGGCTTTTTATGCAAAAATAAAATATTGTTTTCTTATGTTGAATATATTTTTAAGCAAGTTTAAATGATAAATAAACACAATAAATAGAGTTAATGAGGTTATGTACAATATTTACATTTTGTATTGTTGAGATACCTTTTATATTATTTAGGTGGCAGCACAAATCAGTAAAAGGTCGACCTTGTATTGATTGGTGCTGCCCTCGAAAGCATAAAATTTATATCAGTTGCTTTTTTTTATTTGTACGTGTAAGACAAAGATAGAAACTTCCGGTAGGGAAGAAAGTACTTACTTTCGCCCCTAGGGATAAAATCATGATGCGATTAAAATTAGTACTTTCACCACCGAATAGAGGGCAAAAAAGCCGCTTATATTTCGCCATGAAATGAAAATATATATAACTGGTGTTCGAAGTTAACTTATCACGCATTAATGTTAAAGCGTGTCAGAGTTTTAAGGAAATACCGAGATTAAGGGAACCCCAATGTCGGTCCAGGGGGCGCAGCCCCTGGGTTGTCGTCGGGGCGAGCGAAGCGAGCCTTAGACGCCTAGTATATATATGTATATTTTTTTTTTTTATTAGGGAATCTTTTTTATTTGGGATTTCTAATATGTATATTTATAAAGAAAATAATAATATTATATAAATAAAATATTTTAATATGGAACAAGTTTATTGTGGTTTAATATTATTTAGGAATGAACAATTAATTTTTTTCTGAAAATCTACTAAATAAACAAACTATTTATGAATAAAGCAAAAGTTAAAATTTTTATAAAATTTATTTAAATATATTTTACAAACAAAACATTTATAACTACAGATAAAAATTAAAAATATATCCATAAAAATACGTGTTTTTATATAATAATATGATAAATGTGAATAATTACAGGCACACAAGCATAAAATTGTTTTAGATATCATTCGATTCATTCATTCAGATGTTTGAATTTATTAAATAATATTAATAATTGAATTTATTAATATAGGGTCTACAATTGGATTCTGAAGTATTTTTTTTTTATGATGCTCGCAAAAATTAATCTTTTTAAATTCTCAGACCTATATATCATTTTTTTAACATTCTTTTTTCAAAGAGACTTTTTTATTTCTAAATTCTAATTTCAATAGAACTTTGAGCTGAAAATTTAAAAAAAAAAAATTTATTATTAAACTTAATAGATAATATTCCCAGTTATTCGATCATTAGGGTTAAAAACATCAAATTTTGGTCAGCAGAATCAAACAGCCAGGGAAATTTCCTACTCGAGGGCTGAAGTAAAAAAATTTTCAGTCAAAAGTATATGTTTGGTAAAAAAAAAAATGATGGTTCGTCCAAAAAATATATAAATATTAACTAACAAGAAAAAAGATCTACAAACCTAGGCTAGTAAAAGAGAATGTCACAAGTCAGTTAAACATCCCATACAAGCTTATGCCAGAAAAAAAAATAGTAACCAAATTGTGATAACCAAATTTCCGATTGTGGCAACCGGAATTTATTACAGTATACCCGACAAACTTTCATTAGATCTGTTTAGATCTTGGATTTGGGTAGATCTGATTAGACTAAATTAGACTAAATTAAATTTAAAAAAATATTAAAATTTAAACTTGGAAGTTCTTTTTTTAGGATAATACATTGGTTTTGCAAGCATTTCGCACTTTCTTTGCCAGTTTGTTGATGTTTTTACACTTACTTTGTATTTTTATCAAATGTTTAAGAAAATTCATTATAGTGTTTAAGTGCATATATTAATTTGAAAAACTTCCTACGCTACCACCTGTTCATTTATTCATAATAAAATAACATTTGAAATAAAATTTATTCAATGTTTTTTTAAAATTTAAATTTTCTTTAATGTAGACTATTCAGATATACCCCAACCCATTTAGATCTAAGTAGATCTAATGAAAGTTTGTCGGGTACTACAATCATAAAAATTATTTATTTTACTGGCCATGGGTCATAAAATATACTTTGGAACCAATTCGTTATAACAAAAATAAAGATACATTTTGTTTAAAATCTAGTATAACCTCAAAAAAAAAAAAAAAAAAAAAATTAACAATATCACATTAAAAAAATTTTTTTTTTTTTTACAGTGTACATTAATATTAAAACACACCTATATTTCATTATTATTATTATTATTATTATTATTATTATTATTATTATTATTATTATTATTATTATTATTATTATTATTATTATTATTATTATTATTACTTCATAATATATGCAATAAATAATAAAAAATAAAAAAAAAATTTTTTTTTATTTTTTATTACTTTTTATGTATAGTATAACAACATATTACTTATTATTATGCACTTTCGTAAATAAATAAAAAAAAAAAAAAAAAAAAAAAATAAATTCTTAAATTTTTTTTTTAAACTTCCACCAATTGTCATTTAAAAAAAAAAATTATATATAATATCTTTGTGGTCAATATGTATTTTATTTAATTTTTTTTTTTTTTTTGTTTATTGTAAAATATCTACTATATTACAAAATTTTAAAGCAAATAAATAAATAAATAAATAATAATAATAATAATAATAATAAATTATTTTATTATTTAAAAAAATCAAACATATTTATATTTTATTTTACATAAAACCAAGCGCATGCACACACACACACACACACACACACACTTATTAATTTAATATAGATTAAATTTAAAAATATTAATAAATATCACACACTTTGGTACAATAAAAAAGAAAATGGTGCATAATTAGTGCATAATATAAATATTTAAAAAAAAATATATTATTTTTTTTTTTTTATTTTTTTAATATCCTGTAAAAAATGGATGTCCTGTTAAAAATGGTTGTTTAAAATTATGTCCATTATTAGCTGCTCTAGCATATGCAGCCAAATGTGCAGCTTTAGCTGATGCAACTTCTGGTGTATCGACAACTCTACCATCTTGTCCAATTGGTGCTGGTGGACCATTATAACCAATTGGTGATTTTTCGTAACTATTATATGATTCACCATCATCACCATCATCATCACCATCATCATTGTTATTTGTATTTCTACCATTTTTATTATTATTTTTATTATCTAGATTACTTTGACGTGATTCATTATCATAATTATCTTCATAAGATGATGCACCCAATGATGATGAATATGGTAAACGACTTGCTGCTTCGTTAAATGCTGCAAAATGTGCTGCTTTTGCGTTTGATACTTCTGGCGTATCCAATACACGACCCTAAAGTAAATTTTTTAATAAATTTATAGATTTGCTCATATAAATATATATTTTTGTTTTTAAGATGAGTGATGATTATATACAAGACAATAAATTAATACTTAATTATTTCTTTTTTTTTTTTTCATTTATGCTAATATTTACATGATTCTTTCGATAGCTAATCATATCCATAAATTTAAATGATGAATATATTGTAATAATATGTTAACTAAATCTATAAAAATAATTGAATTTTATATGAGTTGTTTTAATAGCTTTTTAATAAAATTGCGAATTCACGTGTTGGGTAACTGTACCAGTTTGTGACCAGATCTTTTAATTTTTTAGTGAATTGAACTAAAATCCCTTCAATTTTAATTTCAGTTTCTGACGGAGCTGTCTCAAAACGGAACATTTAGATACGTATTGATTTTGAATTGGCTACGTGAAGCAGTAATTTTTAGAATTTTTTTATGGCAAAAACAAAATTTCTGTTTTAAAAAAAATGCCAAAACGGATAAAACTCTGAAAATTTCAGTTTTTTTTTAAAATATATCATCCTACGTCTACTTTTAAACGATTTTTTAGTTCATTTTTTTTAAACAGATAATGTGCATTCCAGTTTTGCCCATCTTTGTACAAAAATAATGTAGAATTAACAATGAAATTTCCATATGAGTACATTCAAACCTAACGAGAGAAAAACTTATTTTTAAATCTTTTAAATATGTCCAAACTGTTTTTTCTTTAAAGCATTAATAAAAACAACTCTCCAACAGATTTTCAGTCTCTAAGATATCGATCTTAATTTTTTCAACCATCGTTTTCTTGGTTATTTGCCTAAAAAGGCCATTTTTTTCTCTTTTTTTCGCCAAATACCAAATAAAATATTTTTTCCTTTTAGGACCTAATAGGAAATTTCCAACGAAATTTCCATCCAACTCCACATACCTAAGAGATTGCAGAAGTCCGCTTTTTTCAACCCTAAATTTCCCTAAGGTATAGAAAATTTTAAGACTAATTAAAAAATTTTTCATTTTCATATCGAGATCTCAGAAGCTGAAAATCGGGTTTGAGACTTATTTCTAGTCGTATTTTAAGGGAAAAATACTTTGGACCTAAGAAGATCTAAGAATAAGTTTTTCTCTAATTAGATTTGAATTTACCCATACATATATACACATATATTTATATACTTATATGTCGATTTCTAAAAAAAAACTGCACTAAAACGGGGTCAATTTTTAACAAAAATTAAAACGTGAGGCACATCATTCCCATACGATTTTTTATGTCTAGTAGGACTAGAATAACCACCTTCTTATCGTGAACAAGGCCTAGGAGGAGGGGAGCAAAATTTACGTCAGTTTTTTCCCAAAATGGCTGTTTTTCGCTAAAAAAGTTAAATTAGCGCATGTATTTTTTACAAAATTATTTTATAAAAAATTTTTACTGGTGGGTTAAGTTAGGAAATTTCCCTGGCTATCCGATTCCATCGTTCAAAATTTTTTTTTCTCTAGTCGTGCTCGAGAAGTTGAGAAAATGCGTATTAAAAACAGGAAAATATCGAGTTCCTTTTTTTTTAATTTCCCGGAAAACTACGTGACCAAAATGAAAATCTGACCAAAAATTCGGATTCCCCGGAAAATTTTACATACCCCTATAAATTTTGGTGTCTTAAGAAAATCACATTTCCGAATGGCATAGCATTGAATAAAGTTAAAAAAAAAAAAAATTAAAATATAAAAAAATTTTAATTTAAAAAAATTTTTTTATTTATTTTTTTATCAACTTTAATCAATTCTATGCCATTTGGAAGTGTGATTTTCAAAAGACACCAAATTTACATGGGTATGTAAAATTTTCCGGGAATCCGAATTTTTGGTCAGATTTTCTTTTTGGTTACGTAGTTTTCCGGGAAATTCAAAAAAAAGTGAACTTGATATTTTCCTGCTTTTAATACGCATTTTCTCAATTTCGTGAGCAGGACTAAAGAAAAAAAAATTTTGAACGATGGAATTGGATAGCCATGGAAATTTCCTAATTTGACCCACCAAAAAAAAATTTTGTCTTTTGGTTAATTAAAATTAGAGTTAGAGCCTTTTCTTACTATTTTACGTTAAAAACTTCACACATTTCAACCCAGGTCATCAACAATATTTTCAAAAGACTCCATATTTTAGGAGAAACTTGTTCACTTGATAACTCAACTTTTGTATGAAGCACATTTTTAATTTTGTGGAATAAAGTATCAGTTAGTTCATATTTTTCAAAATTTGGAGCTAAAAAACACGCTGTTTCCCAGATTTCTCAACAATGATTCATTGAAATAACCCCATATTCTAGGGGGCACAACTACATTATAAGTGTAAACTTTTGGTCAAAACAATTTTTTTATTCACTGATAAGAAAATGAGATATGCTGGATACAGATTCTCGTACATACATATCCACAGACAGACATTCGAGAAAAGCATGTTAGGGGCTCCAAAATGACCTGGGGATGAAATATCTCCACGAATTGGACATTTTTAAGCACTTTCCATTTTTTGACCGGACAAACTTATAAGGCACGATTTTATCTATATTGGTAAATATAGAGTGATCGTGCCTAAAAATATTCAATAAGGTCTATTTTCACTTTTTAATGCCCTAACATCTGAAAAAAAAAGTTTCTAAAAATACGGTCTTAATTTTCGAAAAATTGATAAAAATAAAAAAAAAAATATCTTTTAATACCACTACTTTCCCATGAAAAAATTTTTCCTGAAATGCAAAATGAAAAAAAAAGTACCAGGATATTTTCGGGAGAGAAAATTTTTGGTCACTTTACTTTTTTTTAAAACTCTCTAAGTTAGGAGATAATATCGGTTACCAACGTACACACACGCACACACACACATACACACATAGAATTTTTGTAAAAATATTTTTTTGGCATCAGGAACCTCTGATGCACCTCTGAGGGGGGTACACACAAAAATTTAATAATTATCCTATAGCAGCAACTTACCTATTTTCAACAACAAATGAATAATTAATTTACAAAAGCTGTAAACCCTAATTTGGATATACGCATGAATTCCTACCCGGGGGTTGTGCCTGGGAGGTCACACTGGATCTGTCGAGCCAAGTGTGAGACCCGCGGACTATATTCCAGCAGCAGCTGTAGAGAACTCCGGTTACGTGTTAAGCAACCTGGAATTAGGTTTTAGGAATAGATGATTCTTGGAGAGAACACACCAGGTCGATGAATCGATCTGGTGACCCCTTGTGAGACAGGTCTAGGTGAAATAAACTATAGAAATTCAAAATATATATGTTTAAACTAAAATAATTTATTTACCTCTTAAGAACTTTACAAGTCACTGTCTCCAAAGCGTGTGTTTTTGAGCCGGTCGCGTGTCCCGCTATTTATAGCCACGGCCAAACTCACACACACAGCTTTGGTATTTTATACATATTTTTTACTAGAATGTTCTGGAAACTTTGCTTTTATACCTTATACATATACTATTTTATTATTTTATTTAATTATTTAATAGTTATATATTTTTAGTTAACTTTTTTATATTTAATTATTTGCAAATATATTTTACATTTTGTTGCACTTTTCATATGCTAACAACCTTCTCTATTGCTTACAATTGACTTTAAATGCATTTATGCATAATAGCTTATTTAGCCTTAAATATATTAATTCAACTTATTATTATTATTTATATTTAATTAATTATATATTTTATATATGAGAGCATCTACGCGGATTGAGCCCAGGTTGAACTGAAGGGTCGTCCAAATCGGTCCAAAATATTTTATCCACGTAGTACCTATGCGGATCCATGAGTACAATATTTTTCAGCCCTAAATAAAGATTTGGCAAAAAAAAGAAGAAAAATTAGCACTGTTTTAGCTAAACTAGCCAAAAACACTAAAATGGCTGCCAAAATCGAGATCGTAATTTAAGAGGCTGAAAAACGAGTTGAGTACTTGTTTTTAGTAGTACAACGTGGATAAAATATTTTGGACCAATTTGGACGACCCTTTAGTTCAACCTGGGCTCAATCCGCGTGGGTGCTCTCATATAATTAATTATTAATTTAATTATCAAAAATATTAAATTGCAATAAAAAAGCTTATTTTCATATTGATATTATTATTATAAATTTATTTAAAACTAATTCTTTATTTACAAATATATTTACATATTTACATAAATTATTGTGCATATTCTCAGATTTGCAAACCTCTCTGACATAGCTTTATTTATTAAAAAAGTTATAAACAATTAAAAAATAGAATTTAAATATTAAACGTTAAAGTTATGTCCGGGAGGTGCTGCCATCTAAGCTTCGCATATATTTATTCTTATGAACTAAAACTTACTTATATTGCCCCATATTTACATACATGTATGACTAACCTAACTTATTCGCGCGCGCTATTCAAATACTAATATTTAACCCTTTATTCTTATATAAAGATGTGAAGCGTCCGGATTGCCACCTTGCGGTTTTTTGTAGTCAACTCCAGTGGAAGTAAAAAAGTAATAAAATACATTGAAGTGATAGGAAATTTTTTTTGTAATTAGATTTATTTAAATAAATTAATATGAAAGAAAAAAAAATAAATAAATTGATAAACCGGAAAAAGAGACAAATAAAAACGTATCCTTTTGAAATCACTAGATAAAGTTAGCAGATAGGAAGTTTCATGATAAAAATATAGATATAGCTAAGCACATTTTAATTTTAAATGATTATCCGATAAAGTTTATTGAAAAATATACAAGAAAAAGATTAAATTACTTATTTTCATAAAATATAGATAATAAATGTTTTGATACAAACCTAAAAAGAATCGTTCTACCTTATTTTAAATATTTTTCAAACAGTATTAACAAAAGAATTAGGAATAATGGTTATATACAAATAAATTCGTCAAAACATAAGTTCAATAAATTCATTAAATTAGGTAAAGACAAAATTCAATATTTGGAAAATTCAGGTGTAGTATATCAGATAGATTGTGAGTCCTGTGACGCCAAATATATAGGTCAAACGAGTAGGAAGCTAAAAATTAGAACAGAGGAACATAAAAAAGATGTCGCGAATAATGTAGATGAATCGGTATTAAATAAGCATAATAAAGAATCGGGACATGCTTTTAAGTTTGATGAAGTTCGAATTTTAGATTGGGAAAAAAATCATAGGAAAAGGAAACATTCGGAAATGTTGAACATTCATTACGGTACAAATACCTTAAATAAAATACAGGATACTTTATATCTGAGTAGTTATTATAAAAATACTATTGAATTAATTAAAAAATATGAAAAATAGAATTTAAAATAATCAGTTCGTACTAAAAAATAAAGATTTTAAATTTAAAAAACATTTTTCGGCTCTTGTTATTAGAAAACCTACTTAAGCACTAGTAATAAAAAGTACTACAATTTTTATTCCATATTCTAAAACAAAAATATAATTTTTTTAATAAAAAGTTAGTTTCTATCCTTTTCTCACTTACATAATTTGTTTGTTATGCGTGTGTAAGATAAACAGATGTACACACTTGAAAACTAAGTATATATATAAGAATATGTAAACATTAAGAATTACTTATAAAAAATAATATTTTGTTTTGAGTTGATATATATATATATATATATATATATATATATATATATATATATATTTAGGTACATATATAAATAAAGTCACCGTTTAAAGGAAAAAAAATTTTTATATCATTTTCAAGATTTAGATTTATTAGTATTTTAAATTTTAACAAAAAAATTTTATATAAACAAACTGTACCCCTTAATATAAAAAAATTCTAAGCTTTTAATCAGTTTAAATTATAACAGCAAGGAGTTAAACTCGTTAGGAATTATAATAAATTTTATTATATAATTTTTAAATGGTAAAAAAATTTTTTTTCAAGTTTAGTTGTTAAAAATAATTTTTTATTAATTAAAATGTATTAATTTTTAATTTTGTAAATTTTAGCCTTGAAAATGATATCTTGATGATATCGAAAATTTGGCAAAAATTATTATTATATTAAAATTTATAAAAAAATTTTTGTATAAAATAATAATAAAAATACTGTTAGCTCAAAATATCGTCTAGTGATTTCAAAAGTAATTTACAGAAGAGCGATAGATTCATTAAATTAAAATAAAAAAAAACGTATCCGTTATGGGTAAGTTTTCTAACTATATGTTACAAAATAATAAAAATATTATGGTTATCACCGATTTCCAAAGAAAGAAAAGATATAGTTCGTCTGCTAGAAAATGTTGATATACTATAATATTTTTATTATTTTGTATCATATAATTAGAAAACTTACCCATAACGGATACGTTTTTATTTGTCCCTTTTTCCGGTTTATCAATTTATTTATTTTTTTTTCTTTATATTAATTTATTTAAATAAATCTAATTACAAAAAAAATTCCTATCACTTCAATGTATTTTATTATTTTTTTACTTCCAGTGGAGTTGACAACAAAAAACCCCAAGGTGGCGATCCGGATGTTTCAATTCTCAATACATGCTTTCAAAATAGTAGTAAGAAAATTGAAATTAATTAATAAGATTCGTTCACTTCATTCTTATTTGTTTTTTTATGCTGTATTGAAAGCGTTTAATTTTTAGAAATTATCTAACTATACTGACTCATAAATTTGGAATACTGTCTTTCAAATTATTAAGTAAAAGTCACAATTTTGGGACTTAGGAACTGGTATGAGCAATTCTCAATGGAACTGACCTAAACTTTAGTTCAGGTCGATATCTCGGACTTGAAAAAAAATAATGGGGATCTTTTTTGTAGGTAAAAATATGATTCCAGGCAAATTTTCAAGATCTAATGTTTAATGATATAGTTTGAGACGCGTGCTCGAGACTCATTCGTCTATAAGCCGCCTTAGAGGCTATAAAGCAGATTCATCTATAGGGCTGCGACATATACACTTATAGGACAAGTTTCTCTTTCACATCCACCTTTACGTTTTTATCGATAAAGACATTGGTTCTAGTGCAAATCTAGACAATGTAAAAAAAATTATCTGGCATAGAACTCGTTTTTAGGATTAGAAAAACAACATAGATGTTGTGGAAATGATCAGATTTTCATAAAAATCAGTGAAAATCTTCATATTATTATCTGGAAAGTACGATTAAATTTAAAAAAAAAAAAAAAATTAATTTTTAAAGCCACAATTGGCATTTTTCGCAAATAATTAAATTTTGGGGCATTAAATAAAAAATTATGGCAGAGCAAATTGTTTTTAAAATTCTAGTCACTTTTTTATGCACTTCTGCCTGAAAAATTGTAAAATAAATTTAACTTCATAAAAGGGCCCATTTTACGCAAAAGACAAAAAAAAATTCAATTTTTTTTCTAAATTGCGTTACATATTATGTTCCTTTGTGCCTCATATAAACTAAAGTATAAAAAATATTTATATTTATATTTCAACCTTAAATAAACCACAACTTCCGAAATCGTCCACTTAATAAAAATAAAGTGATACATATGAATAAATATTAACAAATTAAATGAAATTGGTCCAATTTTTATATAATAATTAAATTCAAAAACAATTTTTTATGGTAACTTTTTTGTATTGTATTTTTGTCTTACGTACATGAATTAAATTTTAAAATATATCTATACAAAATCAAATTTTATTCCATAGTTTTTCTTTTTTTAGCATTATTGCGAATGCTTATATCACTACTCTCGTCTTCAGATTCGTAAAAATCTTCTTCATATTCGCATACAGACTCGTATATTTCATTATCCATTTCAATTTCCAAATCTGATTCGCTTAGAAAATCTGCACTAGTGTCACTTTCAAAATTATCAGTGCTACTGTCTATAGAATCATCAATTTTATCAATAATTTCAATATTTTCTAATTCATTTTCCCCTATCGTAGCATTTTCTTCTGCTTCATCATCTTGTAGTTCAATAGGTGCATTAAAACAGTTTGAACCTTTGCATACCTACAGACCCAAAAAATAATAAAAATTAGTAACAATTTTTATACTTTCATTACTTTCTTTTATTTTAAATAACTTTGATTTAACTAATTATATTTGTTTACATAATTAATGGTGGATTCACAAACTTTTTCTTCCGAACTCTTACGGACGCTTACAGACTCTTATGGAGTACATAAGCAGTCCGCAAAGCTTACGGACCAATGGTCGCTTATGATTGGTAACTTGGAAGAGAAAGTAAAAATCTATTCTCCAATCACAAGCACTCACTGGGTCCATAAGCGCTTATGCACTCCATAAGAGTCCGTAAGCGTCCGTAAGAGTCCGTAAGAAAAGTTTGTGATTCTACCATAAAGCTTAATCCTAGTTTGAAAAAATTTTAAGGGAATAATATCAATACAAAATTTTTTTTAAAAGAACATTTTTTAGCGACCAAAAAAAAGTTCTTTAGGTCGGGAAAAATTCAATTTTTTTTTTTTAATTGCTTTATTTCTAAATTTAATTATTAATTAATCGAATACTAACAATATTTCAAAAATAAAATTTTTTTGATACCTTTATTTACGTATCAAAAAAGTTGTATACCAAATAAAATAAACGTTTTTAACTATAAAAAAGGCGGAACACCGCTTTTTTATTTTAGGCACGAGCACTCCATATTTACCAATATATATAGATAAAATCGTCCCTTATAAGTTTGTTTGATCAAAAAATGAAAAGTCAAAAAAATGTCTAATTTGTGGATAAATCATAAGATTATTTATCTTTCATTTCAATAACATGTTCAAAAGACTTTATACTTTAGAAAAAGATTTACCACCTGATAATACAATTTTTGTATGAATTATATTTTTACAATTTGATTTAGTAATATAAGATTTGGGTCATATTTTTACTATATTGCTTTGAAAGTTCCACACCTGGCAACCTATCTCTTCAACAATATTTTCAAATGGCTTCATATTTTAAATAAAGCTTGTCCACTTGATAAAAAACCTTTTTTATAAAATATTTTTTTCATTTTGGTTAATTAAGATAGAGTTAGAGCCTTTTCTTACTATTTTACATTCTAAATTCATCATCTGGCAACCTATCTCTTCAACAATATTTTCATATGGCTTCATATTTTAAATGGAGCTTGTCCACTTGATAACAAAACTTTTTTGTGAAATACTTTTTTTATTTTGGTTAATTAAAATAAAAGTTAGGGTCTTTTTTTAATTCGGTCCGTTAAAAATTCATCACCTGGCAACCAATCTCTCCAACAATATGTTCAATTGGCTTCATATTTTAAATGGAGCTTGTCCACTTGATAACAAAACTTTTTTATGGAATACTTTTTTCATTTTGGTTAATTAAAATTAGAGCCAGAGCCTTTTCTTACTATTTTACGTTCTAAATTCATCATCTGGCAACCTATCTATTCAACAATATTTTCAAATGGCTTCATATTTTAAATGGAGCTTGTCCATTTGATAACAAAACTTTTTATGAAATACTTTTTTTATTTTGGTTAATTAAAATAAAAGTTAGGGTCTTTTTTTACTTCGGTCCGTTAAAAATTCATCACCTGGCAACCAATCTCTCCAACAATATGTTCAATTGGTTTCATATTTTAAATGGAGCTTGTCCACTTGATAACAAAACTTTTTTATGAAATACTTTTTCCATTTTGGTTAATTAAAATTAGAGTCAGAGCCTTTTCTTACTATTTTACGTTCTAAATTCATCATCTGGCAACCTATCTCTTCAACAATATTTTCAAATGGCTTCATATTTTAAATGGGGCTTGTCTACTTGACAACAAAACTTTTTTATGAAATACTTTTTTCATTTTGGTTAATTAAAATAAAAGTTAGGGTCTTTTTTTACTTCGGACCGTTAAAAATTCATCACCTGGCAACCAATCACTCCAACAATATGTTCAATTGGCTTCATATTTTAAATGGAGCTTGTCCACTTGATAACAAAACTTTTTTATGAAATACTTTTTTCATTTTGGTTAATTAAAATTAGAGTTAGAGCCTTTTCTTACTATTTTACGTTAAAAACTTCACACATTTCAACCCAGGTCATCAACAACATTTTCAAAAGACTCCATATTTTAGGAGAAACTTGTTCACTTGATAACTCAACTTTTGTATGAAGCAGATTTTTAATTTTGTGTAATAAAGTATGAGTTAGTTCATGCTTTTCTATATTTTGAGCTAAAAAAGCCACTATTTTGTGGGTTTCTCTTCAATGACTCATCGGAATGACTTCATATTCAAATGCACACACCTACATTATAAGTGTCAACTTTTGGCTAAAAGTTTTTTTTAATTCATTGAGTAGTTTTGGAGCTACGTTGGATACAGTTGGGAGTACATACATACACACAGACAGACATTCGATAAAACCATGTTAGGGGCTCCGAAATGACCTGGGGATGAAATATCTCCACAAATTAGATATTTTTGAGCACTTTTCATTTTCTGTCCGAACAAACTTATAAGGCACGATTTTATCTATATATTGGTATATATAGAGTGATCGTGCCTAAAAATATAAAAAATGAACGCTTTTAACTATAAAAAAGGCGGAACACCGCTTTTTTATTTTAGGCACGATCACTCCATATTTGCCAATATATATAGATAAAATCGTCCCTTATAAGTTTGTTTGATCAAAAAATGAAAAGTCGAAAAAAATGTCTAATTTGTGGATAAATCATAAGATTATTTATCTTTCATTTCAATAACATGTTCAAAAGACTTTATATTTTAGAAAAAGATTTACCACCTGATAATACAATTCTTGTATGAATTATATTTACAATTTGATTTAGTAATATAAGATTTGGGTCATATTTTTACTATTTTGCTTTGAAAGTTCCACACCTGGCAACCTATCTGTTCAACAATATTTTCACATGGCTTCATATTTTAAATGGAGCTTGTCCACTTGGTAAAAAAACTTTTTTATAAAATATTTTTTTCATTTTGGTTAATTAAAATAAGAGTTAGGGTCTTTTCTTACTATTTTACGTTCTAAATTCATCATCTGGCAACCTATATCTTCAACAATATTTTCAAATGGCTTCATATTTTAAATGGAGCTTGTCCACTTGATAACAAAACTTTTTTATGAAATACTTTTTTCATTTTGGTTAATTAAAATCTTTTTTTACTTTGGTCCGTTAAAAATTCATCACCTGGCAACCAATCTCTCCAAGAATATGTTCAAATGGCTCCATATTTTAAATGGAGCTTGTCCACTTGATAACAAAACTTTTTTGTAAAATAATTTTTTCATTTTGGTTAATTAAAATAAGAGTTAGGGTCTTTTCTTACTATTTTACGTTCAAAATTCATCATCTGGCAACCTATCTCTTCAACAATATTTTCAAATGGCTTCATATTTTAAATGGAGCCTGTCCACTTGATAACAAAACTTTTTTATGAAATACTTTTTTTATTTTGGTTAATTAAAATAACAGTTAGGGTCTTTTTTTACTTTGGTCCGTTAAGAATTCATCACCTGGCAACCAATCTCTCCAACAATATGTTCAAATGGCTTCATATTTTAAATGGAGCCTCTCCACTTGATAACAAAACTTTTTTATGAAATACTTTTTTTATTTTGGTTAATTAAAATAAGAGTTAGGGTATTTTCTTACTACGTTCCAATAAAAAATTCATCACCTGGCAACCTATATCTTCAACAATATGTTCAAATGGCTTCATATTTTAAATGGAGTTTGTCCACTTGATAACAAAACTTTTTTGTGAAATAATTTTTTCATTTTGGTTAATTAAAATTAGAGTTAGAGCCTTTTCTTACTATTTTACGTTAAAAACTTCACACATTTCAACCCAGGTCATCAACAACATTTTCAAAAGACTCCATATTTTAGGAGAAACTTGTTCACTTGATAACTCAACTTTTGTATGAAGCAGATTTTCAATTTTGTGGAATTGAGTATGAGTTAGTTCATATTTTTCAAAATTTGGAGCTAAAAAACACACTATTTTGGGGGTTTCTCACCGATGGGTCATCGGAATGACTTCATATTCAAATGCACACACCTACATTATAAGTGTCAACTTTTGGCTAAAAGTTTTTTTAAAATCATTGAGTAGTTTTGGAGCTACGTTGGATACAGTTGGGAGTACATACATACACACAGACAGACATTCGATAAAACCATGTTAGGGCTCCGAAATGACCTGGGGATGAAATATCTCCACAAATTAGACATTTTTGAGCACTTTTCATTTTTTGTCCGAACAAACTTATAAGGCACGATTTTATCTATATATTGGTATATATAGAGTGATCGTGCCTAAAAATAACATTGGGATATAACAAAAAAAAATGACTATAATATTTGTTTAAAACATTTTTATGCATATGAGGCGCATAAAAATTTATTAACGAAATTGTTGTTTTTTTTATTATTTAGATTATTGATTAAAAATATACTTACATATTTAAGATTTTTTTCCAACATTTAACTTCATAAAAAAAATTAATAACCTCACTTCCACATAAACTAACTAAACCAAAATTTGAAAGGAAACTAAAATTTTGGAACGTAGTTTTATAAAACAATAAGTAAAACTTGATCATACATATGTATAAAATACATAATTATGATCCATTGTAGTTTGACAACTATAATATATGCACCAACACGGATGCAGTAGTTTTCTATACTACGATAAAAAAAAAAAAGTAATTTGTCTAGTATCAAAACAATTCATTTACTTTTTTTAAGTTTAAATTTAAAAACGGAATTACATTGAGTTAAAAAAAAAAAATTATAAAAAATTTCATTAAAAACTAGTGCGATCACTTTAAAAATGTTTTAAAATACATGTGTTAAAAAAAATCTATTTCTTAACTAAAGATGAAATAATTAAATTTTTTTTGTCTTTTGCTTAAAATGGGCCATTTTATGAAGTTAAATTTATTTTACAATTTTTCAGGCAGAAGTGCATAAAAAAAGTGACTTGGATTTTAAAAACAATTTGCTCTGCGATAATTTTTTATTTAATGCCGCAAAATTTTAATTATTTGCGAAAAATGCCAATTGTGGCTTTAAAAATTAATTTTTTTTTTTTTAAATTTAATCGTACTTTCCCGATAATAATATGAAGATTTTCACCGATTTTTATGAAAATCTGATCATTTCCACAACATCTATGTTATTTTTAGTAAATTAGAATACTCGTTTTGAAGTTTGGATTTTTTGAGATTGGGAACCGGTTATAATTATGTTTATTACTTCATGAAAAATTTCTTATGAAAAAATTTCATAAAAAAATGGATATGGAAGGCAGAATGTCAAAAAGAAAAAAAATTGATTTTTTTCTTTTTGGTTTTTTGCCTAAAATGGGCACTTTTATAAGGTTATTATTTTTCTACAAATACTCGGGCAAAAATACATAAAAATGGGCTTCGATTAAAAAAAAAAATTTTTCTCTATGCTGGTTTTGCATAAAATGGCGGGCATTTGAATTTTTTACGAAAAATGCCGATTGTGGCCGTGAAAATTAATTTTTTTTTTTTTTATTTATACCATATTTTACCGACATAAAAACAAACATTTTCTCCAATTTTCATTAAAATCTGAGCATTTTTCAGCTATTTATTGTTATTTTTGTATTAAAAAAAAAAACTCCAGAAAATTTGACTTTCTAAGGATCCGGTTGGCTTTTAAAATATCTGCACCTTCTAGATCCATAGCCTTTTTAATCACAAAATTTTTTTTTTTTTTTTTTACCACTAATAGAACTGGAAATATCTTAAAAAAAGTAAAGCGATGCACTCAAAAAACATCAAAAAATCAGTTTTTGGCCATTTCTCGCGAAGCTCCAGTCCAATTTTTCCAACTTTTTTTTTCATCACTCAGGTTGGCATTTAAAACCAAAAAAAAAAAATTGACCTCCCCGATTACATCACTTTTCAATGATATTTACATCTGAGATCTTTCTACTATAGCAAATATTATTTTATTTACCAATAAAGGTCCACCAGAATATAAGATTCTTTTATTAAATTCGTAAAAATATTTTAACGTGGTCCGATAATAATTACAAAAATACCTAATTTATACTCCGGGACAGTAGTGGCTATAAATTTCTATTAGTTTCCAAACGAGCAAGTCATATTTTTCTGACTATGCTACAGCTTTGTCTAGTGTTGATGATTCAAAAAAAGTATACTCACTAACATGAACGTTAAAGTTTTTTTAATATTCATAACATATGAAAAATTCTTTAGCTGAAGAATGATAACTTTCACCATGCTTATCAACTTTTCACAGAACTGGTTTTTTTTTTTTTGACTCATCAGTCCTATTAATTTCATGAGAATTCTGTCATCTTGGAGTCAAAAACCTATGATTTCAAATTCTAGATAAATGATTAATTGCCAGAGATATAATGTCAAATCAGAAACACTGCCCAAGACTATATATCTGGTAAATCTTGAATGAATTCGTTGGCTAAAAGGTGCAGCTGAGATATGGAATTAGCTTTTTACGGTGTAGCTTTCTATTATAAAACTTCAATTGTGTAGAACTTATTTGTTAAAAAACTTTGTAAATAAAATGTTTTTGACATAAATAAACAAATAGTAACCT
>JAYWLI010000069.1:5000-10000 GCA_037074505.1 Albizia julibrissin
CAATGCAAATGTCCTTGGTGCCCGGGCAAGGATTTGGAAGAGTTGAATTTTGGGTGGACTTGCCCGCGGGCAAGCCCGGGCAAGGTCCCGAGCAGTCCAAAAACTTGGCCCCTTACTCAAAACGAGATCTACTCGGTGCAATTGGGAATTTATTGTTGCATTCACTCTTCCTAACCCCAATGCAAATGTCCTTGGTGCCCGGGCAAGGATTTGGAAGAGTTGAATTTTGGGTGGACTTGCCCGCGGGCAAGCCCGGGCAAGGTCCCGAGCAGTCCAAAAACTTGGCCCCTTACTCAAAACGAGATCTACTCGGTGCAATTGGGAATTTATTGTTGCATTCACTCTTCCTAACCCCAATGCAAATGTCCTTGGTGCCCGGGCAAGGATTTGGAAGAGTTGAATTTTGGGTGGACTTGCCCGCGGGCAAGCCCGGGCAAGGTCCCGAGCAGTCCAAAAACTTGGCCCCTTACTCAAAATGAGATCTACTCGGTGCAAGTGGGAATTTATTGTTGCATTCACTCTTCCTAACCCCAATGCAAATGTCCTTGGTGCCCGGGCAAGGATTTGGAAGAGTTGAATTTTGGGTGGACTTGCCCGCGGGCAAGCCCGGGCAAGGTCCCGAGCAGTCCAAAAACTTGGCCCCTTACTCAAAATGAGATCTACTCGGTGCAAGTGGGAATTTATTGTTGCATTCACTCTTCCTAACCCCAATGCAAATGTCCTTGGTGCCCGGGCAAGGATTTGGAAGAGTTGAATTTTGGGTGGACTTGCCCGCGGGCAAGCCCGGGCAAGGTCCCGAGCAGTCCAAAAACTTGGCCCCTTACTCAAAACGAGATCTACTCGGTGCAATTGGGAATTTATTGTTGCATTCACTCTTCCTAACCCCAATGCAAATGTCCTTGGTGCCCGGGCAAGGATTTGGAAGAGTTGAATTTTGGGTGGACTTGCCCGCGGGCAAGCCCGGGCAAGGTCCCGAGCAGTCCAAAAACTTGGCCCCTTACTCAAAACGAGATCTACTCGGTGCAATTGGGAATTTATTGTTGCATTCACTCTTCCTAACCCCAATGCAAATGTCCTTGGTGCCCGGGCAAGGATTTGGAAGAGTTGAATTTTGGGTGGACTTGCCCGCGGGCAAGCCCGGGCAAGGTCCCGAGCAGTCCAAAAACTTGGCCCCTTACTCAAAATGAGATCTACTCGGTGCAAGTGGGAATTTATTGTTGCATTCACTCTTCCTAACCCCAATGCAAATGTCCTTGGTGCCCGGGCAAGGATTTGGAAGAGTTGAATTTTGGGTGGACTTGCCCGCGGGCAAGCCCGGGCAAGGTCCCGAGCAGTCCAAAAACTTGGCCCCTTACTCAAAACGAGATCTACTCGGTGCAATTGGGAATTTATTGTTGCATTCACTCTTCCTAACCCCAATGCAAATGTCCTTGGTGCCCGGGCAAGGATTTGGAAGGGTTGAATTTTGGGTGGACTTGCCCGCGGGCAAGCCCGGGCAAGGTCCCGAGCAGTCCAAAAACTTGGCCCCTTACTCAAAACGAGATCTACTCGGTGCAATTGGGAATTTATTGTTGCATTCACTCTTCCTAACCCCAATGCAAATGTCCTTGGTGCCCGGGCAAGGATTTGGAAGGGTTGAATTTTGGGTGGACTTGCCCGCGGGCAAGCCCGGGCAAGGTCCCGAGCAGTCCAAAAACTTGGCCCCTTACTCAAAATGAGATCTACTCGGTGCAAGTGGGAATTTATTGTTGCATTCACTCTTCCTAACCCCAATGCAAATGTCCTTGGTGCCCGGGCAAGGATTTGGAAGAGTTGAATTTTGGGTGGACTTGCCCGCGGGCAAGCCCGGGCAAGGTCCCGAGCAGTCCAAAAACTTGGCCCCTTACTCAAAACGAGATCTACTCGGTGCAATTGGGAATTTATTGTTGCATTCACTCTTCCTAACCCCAATGCAAATGTCCTTGGTGCCCGGGCAAGGATTTGGAAGGGTTGAATTTTGGGTGGACTTGCCCGCGGGCAAGCCCGGGCAAGGTCCCTAGCAGTCCAAAAACTTGGCCCCTTACTCAAAATGAGATCTACTCGGTGCAAGTGGGAATTTATTGTTGCATTCACTCTTCCTAACCCCAATGCAAATGTCCTTGGTGCCCGGGCAAGGATTTGGAAGAGTTGAATTTTGGGTGGACTTGCCCGCGGGCAAGCCCGGGCAAGGTCCCGAGCAGTCCAAAAACTTGGCCCCTTACTCAAAACGAGATCTACTCGGTGCAATTGGGAATTTATTGTTGCATTCACTCTTCCTAACCCCAATGCAAATGTCCTTGGTGCCCGGGCAAGGATTTGGAAGAGTTGAATTTTGGGTGGACTTGCCCGCGGGCAAGCCCGGGCAAGGTCCCGAGCAGTCCAAAAACTTGGCCCCTTACTCAAAATGAGATCTACTCGGTGCAATTGGGAATTTATTGTTGCATTCACTCTTCCTAACCCCAATGCAAATGTCCTTGGTGCCCGGTCAAGGATTTGGAAGAGTTGAATTTTGGGTGGACTTGCCCGCGGGCAAGCCCGGGCAAGGTCCCGAGCAGTCCAAAAACTTGGCCCCTTACTCAAAATGAGATCTACTCGGTGCAAGTGGGAATTTATTGTTGCATTCACTCTTCCTAACCCCAATGCAAATGTCCTTGGTGCCCGGGCAAGGATTTGGAAGAGTTGAATTTTGGGTGGACTTGCCCGCGGGCAAGCCCGGGCAAGGTCCCGAGCAGTCCAAAAACTTGGCCCCTTACTCAAAATGAGATCTACTCGGTGCAATTGGGAATTTATTGTTGCATTCACTCTTCCTAACCCCAATGCAAATGTCCTTGGTGCCCGGGCAAGGATTTGGAAGAGTTGAATTTTGGGTGGACTTGCCCGCGGGCAAGCCCGGGCAAGGTCCCGAGCAGTCCAAAAACTTGGCCCCTTACTCAAAATGAGATCTACTCGGTGCAAGTGGGAATTTATTGTTGCATTCACTCTTCCTAACCCCAATGCAAATGTCCTTGGTGCCCGGGCAAGGATTTGGAAGAGTTGAATTTTGGGTGGACTTGCCCGCGGGCAAGCCCGGGCAAGGTCCCGAGCAACTTTGGGCAAGGTGGTGGCAAGGTTTGGCAACCTTGGAAAGGGTCCTGGCAAGGTTTGGCACGCTCGGGAAGGGTCCGGGCAAGTCCTGGCACGTCCAGGACTTGTCCAAGCACGTCCTGGACTAGTCCTGGCTTGCTCAGGACTTGCTCAGGACTTACTCAGGACTTGCCCGGGCAAGTCCTGAGCAGTCCAAAAACTTCACCCCTTACTCAAAATGAAATCTACACGTTACATTTGAGTTTTTCTTTGTCCATTCACTCATACTCATCCCCCCCTACATGTGGGGCTGTCCGGCCGCCGGAGCCGCCGCCCGTGGTGGCCGTTTGAGGGTGCACAAGTCTGAACACTAAAAAATTCGTAAAATATTCTACGAGTGTCCGAAAATTATGAAACTTGGGGATTGATCTTCTGTTATGGTGCCTAGCATTGCTGCAAAAAATCATGGAAAAATTCGATCTCTAGGTCCCTCAAAAAAAAGTTGTCGTTTGAGAAAAAAGTATGTCTGTTGGTGCCACAATGGAAAAAGTCCAAATTGCATATATAGGGGGGCACCCCTCCCCCCCTCCCCATGGCAGGATCCACGCACACACGCTATGTCCCTTTGTGGCGAGCAAGTGTGTGAGCCATGGGGTCGAGTTCCTTGGTCACTTCGTACGTCGGCGCCACCCGTGGCGGCCGGCGGCGGTGGCCGGCCGTAGAGGGGCGGCCACCGGCGACTTTTCCGGCGACTTTTCCGGCGGACCCTAAAATGTGTTGGATTTCATATGGGATGGATTGTGGCACGTGCTAGGGGGTTCTTTGCCCTCCCTTGAGTGAGATACCCATCAAACCCGCATCCGTTAAGGGGACTTGCGCTACCTACCCACTTTGGATGGAAACCGCATGATTCCTAGGCTAGGGCGAGGTGGGGCTCTCGCCCTTGTGAGGCCCATGTAACCCGCTTTGTTGTTGCTTCATGGAACTCTCGTGCGTGGGACTCCTCCTAACAATCTTGCGGAACGGCATCCGTTCTCGGGCTCTTGCCCCCCGGGTGCTCAGTAAGCTTGGGCGTGGTTGGATTCTTGCAATCGGGACGACCACGCGACACGCCTTGCACTCGAGTTACTCGGTCACTTCGTACGTAGGCGCCACCCGTGGCGGCCGGCGGCGGTGGCCGCCCGTGGAGGTGCTTTTCCGGCGGACCCTAAAATGTGTTGGATTTCATATGGGATGGATTGTGGCACGTGCTAGGGGGTTCTTTGCCCTCCCTTGAGTGAGATACCCATCAAACCCGCATCCGTTAAGGGGACTTGCGCTACCTACCCACTTTGGATGGAAACCGCATGATTCCTAGGCTAGGGCGAGGTGGGGCTCTCGCCCTTGTGAGGCACATGTAACCCGCTTTGGTGTTGCTTCATGGAACTCTCGTGCGTGGGACTCCTCCTAACAATCTTGCGGAACGGCATACGTTCTCGGGCTCTTGCCCCCCGGGTGCTCAGTAAGCTTGGGCGTGGTTGGATTCTTGCAATCGGGACGACCACGCGACACGCCTTGCACTCGAGTTACTCGGTCACTTCGTACGTCGGCGCCACCAGTGGCGGCCGGCGGCGGTGGCCGCCCGTGGAGGTGCTTTTCCGGCGGACCCTAAAATGTGTTGGATTTCATATGGGATGGATTGTGGCACGTGCTAGGGGGTTCTTTGCCCTCCCTTGAGTGAGATACCCATCAAACCCGCATCCGTTAAGGGGACTTGCGCTACCTACCCACTTTGGATGGAAACCGCATGATTCCTAGGCTAGGGCGCGGTGGGGCTCTCGCCCTTGTGAGGCACATGTAACCCGCTTTGTTGTTGCTTCATGGAACTCTCGTGCGTGGGACTCCTCCTAACAATCTTGCGGAACGGCATCCGTTCTCGG
>JAYWLI010000069.1:20000-25000 GCA_037074505.1 Albizia julibrissin
CGGGCAAGCCCGGGCAAGGTCCCGAGCAGTCCAAAAACTTGGCCCCTTACTCAAAATGAGATCTACTCGGTGCAAGTGGGAATTTATTGTTGCATTCACTCTTCCTAACCCCAATGCAAATGTCCTTGGTGCCCGGGCAAGGATTTGGAAGAGTTGAATTTTGGGTGGACTTGCCCGCGGGCAAGCCCGGGCAAGGTCCCGAGCAGTCCAAAAACTTGGCCCCTTACTCAAAATGAGATCTACTCGGTGCAAGTGGGAATTTATTGTTGCATTCACTCTTCCTAACCCCAATGCAAATGTCCTTGGTGCCCGGGCAAGGATTTGGAAGAGTTGAATTTTGGGTGGACTTGCCCGCGGGCAAGCCCGGGCAAGGTCCCGAGCAGTCCAAAAACTTGGCCCCTTACTCAAAACGAGATCTACTCGGTGCAATTGGGAATTTATTGTTGCATTCACTCTTCCTAACCCCAATGCAAATGTCCTTGGTGCCCGGGCAAGGATTTGGAAGAGTTGAATTTTGGGTGGACTTGCCCGCGGGCAAGCCCGGGCAAGGTCCCGAGCAGTCCAAAAACTTGGCCCCTTACTCAAAACGAGATCTACTCGGTGCAATTGGGAATTTATTGTTGCATTCACTCTTCCTAACCCCAATGCAAATGTCCTTGGTGCCCGGGCAAGGATTTGGAAGAGTTGAATTTTGGGTGGACTTGCCCGCGGGCAAGCCCGGGCAAGGTCCCGAGCAGTCCAAAAACTTGGCCCCTTACTCAAAATGAGATCTACTCGGTGCAAGTGGGAATTTATTGTTGCATTCACTCTTCCTAACCCCAATGCAAATGTCCTTGGTGCCCGGGCAAGGATTTGGAAGAGTTGAATTTTGGGTGGACTTGCCCGCGGGCAAGCCCGGGCAAGGTCCCGAGCAGTCCAAAAACTTGGCCCCTTACTCAAAACGAGATCTACTCGGTGCAATTGGGAATTTATTGTTGCATTCACTCTTCCTAACCCCAATGCAAATGTCCTTGGTGCCCGGGCAAGGATTTGGAAGGGTTGAATTTTGGGTGGACTTGCCCGCGGGCAAGCCCGGGCAAGGTCCCGAGCAGTCCAAAAACTTGGCCCCTTACTCAAAACGAGATCTACTCGGTGCAATTGGGAATTTATTGTTGCATTCACTCTTCCTAACCCCAATGCAAATGTCCTTGGTGCCCGGGCAAGGATTTGGAAGGGTTGAATTTTGGGTGGACTTGCCCGCGGGCAAGCCCGGGCAAGGTCCCGAGCAGTCCAAAAACTTGGCCCCTTACTCAAAATGAGATCTACTCGGTGCAAGTGGGAATTTATTGTTGCATTCACTCTTCCTAACCCCAATGCAAATGTCCTTGGTGCCCGGGCAAGGATTTGGAAGAGTTGAATTTTGGGTGGACTTGCCCGCGGGCAAGCCCGGGCAAGGTCCCGAGCAGTCCAAAAACTTGGCCCCTTACTCAAAACGAGATCTACTCGGTGCAATTGGGAATTTATTGTTGCATTCACTCTTCCTAACCCCAATGCAAATGTCCTTGGTGCCCGGGCAAGGATTTGGAAGGGTTGAATTTTGGGTGGACTTGCCCGCGGGCAAGCCCGGGCAAGGTCCCTAGCAGTCCAAAAACTTGGCCCCTTACTCAAAATGAGATCTACTCGGTGCAAGTGGGAATTTATTGTTGCATTCACTCTTCCTAACCCCAATGCAAATGTCCTTGGTGCCCGGGCAAGGATTTGGAAGAGTTGAATTTTGGGTGGACTTGCCCGCGGGCAAGCCCGGGCAAGGTCCCGAGCAGTCCAAAAACTTGGCCCCTTACTCAAAACGAGATCTACTCGGTGCAATTGGGAATTTATTGTTGCATTCACTCTTCCTAACCCCAATGCAAATGTCCTTGGTGCCCGGGCAAGGATTTGGAAGAGTTGAATTTTGGGTGGACTTGCCCGCGGGCAAGCCCGGGCAAGGTCCCGAGCAGTCCAAAAACTTGGCCCCTTACTCAAAATGAGATCTACTCGGTGCAATTGGGAATTTATTGTTGCATTCACTCTTCCTAACCCCAATGCAAATGTCCTTGGTGCCCGGGCAAGGATTTGGAAGAGTTGAATTTTGGGTGGACTTGCCCGCGGGCAAGCCCGGGCAAGGTCCCGAGCAGTCCAAAAACTTGGCCCCTTACTCAAAATGAGATCTACTCGGTGCAAGTGGGAATTTATTGTTGCATTCACTCTTCCTAACCCCAATGCAAATGTCCTTGGTGCCCGGGCAAGGATTTGGAAGAGTTGAATTTTGGGTGGACTTGCCCGCGGGCAAGCCCGGGCAAGGTCCCGAGCAGTCCAAAAACTTGGCCCCTTACTCAAAATGAGATCTACTCGGTGCAAGTGGGAATTTATTGTTGCATTCACTCTTCCTAACCCCAATGCAAATGTCCTTGGTGCCCGGGCAAGGATTTGGAAGAGTTGAATTTTGGGTGGACTTGCCCGCGGGCAAGCCCGGGCAAGGTCCCGAGCAACTTTGGGCAAGGTGGTGGCAAGGTTTGGCAACCTTGGAAAGGGTCCTGGCAAGGTTTGGCACGCTCGGGAAGGGTCCGGGCAAGTCCTGGCACGTCCAGGACTTGTCCAAGCACGTCCTGGACTAGTCCTGGCTTGCTCAGGACTTGCTCAGGACTTACTCAGGACTTGCCCGGGCAAGTCCTGAGCAGTCCAAAAACTTCACCCCTTACTCAAAATGAAATCTACACGTTACATTTGAGTTTTTCTTTGTCCATTCACTCATACTCATCCCCCCCTACATGTGGGGCTGTCCGGCCGCCGGAGCCGCCGCCCGTGGTGGCCGTTTGAGGGTGCACAAGTCTGAACACTAAAAAATTCGTAAAATATTCTACGAGTGTCCGAAAATTATGAAACTTGGGGATTGATCTTCTGTTATGGTGCCTAGCATTGCTGCAAAAAATCATGGAAAAATTCGATCTCTAGGTCCCTCAAAAAAAAGTTGTCGTTTGAGAAAAAAGTATGTCTGTTGGTGCCACAATGGAAAAAGTCCAAATTGCATATATAGGGGGGCACCCCTCCCCCCCTCCCCATGGCAGGATCCACGCACACACGCTATGTCCCTTTGTGGCGAGCAAGTGTGTGAGCCATGGGGTCGAGTTCCTTGGTCACTTCGTACGTCGGCGCCACCCGTGGCGGCCGGCGGCGGTGGCCGGCCGTAGAGGGGCGGCCACCGGCGACTTTTCCGGCGACTTTTCCGGCGGACCCTAAAATGTGTTGGATTTCATATGGGATGGATTGTGGCACGTGCTAGGGGGTTCTTTGCCCTCCCTTGAGTGAGATACCCATCAAACCCGCATCCGTTAAGGGGACTTGCGCTACCTACCCACTTTGGATGGAAACCGCATGATTCCTAGGCTAGGGCGAGGTGGGGCTCTCGCCCTTGTGAGGCCCATGTAACCCGCTTTGTTGTTGCTTCATGGAACTCTCGTGCGTGGGACTCCTCCTAACAATCTTGCGGAACGGCATCCGTTCTCGGGCTCTTGCCCCCCGGGTGCTCAGTAAGCTTGGGCGTGGTTGGATTCTTGCAATCGGGACGACCACGCGACACGCCTTGCACTCGAGTTACTCGGTCACTTCGTACGTAGGCGCCACCCGTGGCGGCCGGCGGCGGTGGCCGCCCGTGGAGGTGCTTTTCCGGCGGACCCTAAAATGTGTTGGATTTCATATGGGATGGATTGTGGCACGTGCTAGGGGGTTCTTTGCCCTCCCTTGAGTGAGATACCCATCAAACCCGCATCCGTTAAGGGGACTTGCGCTACCTACCCACTTTGGATGGAAACCGCATGATTCCTAGGCTAGGGCGAGGTGGGGCTCTCGCCCTTGTGAGGCACATGTAACCCGCTTTGGTGTTGCTTCATGGAACTCTCGTGCGTGGGACTCCTCCTAACAATCTTGCGGAACGGCATACGTTCTCGGGCTCTTGCCCCCCGGGTGCTCAGTAAGCTTGGGCGTGGTTGGATTCTTGCAATCGGGACGACCACGCGACACGCCTTGCACTCGAGTTACTCGGTCACTTCGTACGTCGGCGCCACCAGTGGCGGCCGGCGGCGGTGGCCGCCCGTGGAGGTGCTTTTCCGGCGGACCCTAAAATGTGTTGGATTTCATATGGGATGGATTGTGGCACGTGCTAGGGGGTTCTTTGCCCTCCCTTGAGTGAGATACCCATCAAACCCGCATCCGTTAAGGGGACTTGCGCTACCTACCCACTTTGGATGGAAACCGCATGATTCCTAGGCTAGGGCGCGGTGGGGCTCTCGCCCTTGTGAGGCACATGTAACCCGCTTTGTTGTTGCTTCATGGAACTCTCGTGCGTGGGACTCCTCCTAACAATCTTGCGGAACGGCATCCGTTCTCGGGCTCTTGCCCCCCGGGTGCTCAGTAAGCTTGGGCGTGGTTGGATTCTTGCAATCGGGACGACCACGCGACACGCCTTGCACTCGAGTTCCTCGGTCACTTCGTACGTCGGCGCCACCCGTGGCGGCCGGCGGCGGTGGCCGCCCGTGGAGGTGCTTTTCCGGCGGACCCTAAAATGTGTTGGATTTCATATGGGATGGATTGTGGCACGTGCTAGGGGGTTCTTTGCCCTCCCTTGAGTGAGATACCCATCAAACCCGCATCCGTTAAGGGGACTTGCGCTACCTACCCACTTTGGATGGAAACCGCATGATTCCTAGGCTATGGCGCGGTGGGGCTCTCGCCCTTGTGAGGCCCATGTAACCCGCTTTGTTGTTGCTTCATGGAACTCTCGTGCGTGGGACTCCTCCTAACAATCTTGCGGAACGGCATCCGTTCTCGGGCTCTTGCCCCCCGGGTGCTCAGTAAGCTTGGGCGTGGTTGGATTCTTGCAATCGGGACGACCACGTGACACTCCTCGCACTCGGCCCCTTCCTTCTCATTTCGGTGGACCCTATAGTGTGCGGGATTTCAATCTGATTGATGTCGGTGCGTGCCTA
>JAYWLI010000069.1:35000-37500 GCA_037074505.1 Albizia julibrissin
TCGGTGCAATTGGGAATTTATTGTTGCATTCACTCTTCCTAACCCCAATGCAAATGTCCTTGGTGCCCGGGCAAGGATTTGGAAGAGTTGAATTTTGGGTGGACTTGCCCGCGGGCAAGCCCGGGCAAGGTCCCGAGCAGTCCAAAAACTTGGCCCCTTACTCAAAATGAGATCTACTCGGTGCAAGTGGGAATTTATTGTTGCATTCACTCTTCCTAACCCCAATGCAAATGTCCTTGGTGCCCGGGCAAGGATTTGGAAGAGTTGAATTTTGGGTGGACTTGCCCGCGGGCAAGCCCGGGCAAGGTCCCGAGCAGTCCAAAAACTTGGCCCCTTACTCAAAACGAGATCTACTCGGTGCAATTGGGAATTTATTGTTGCATTCACTCTTCCTAACCCCAATGCAAATGTCCTTGGTGCCCGGGCAAGGATTTGGAAGGGTTGAATTTTGGGTGGACTTGCCCGCGGGCAAGCCCGGGCAAGGTCCCGAGCAGTCCAAAAACTTGGCCCCTTACTCAAAACGAGATCTACTCGGTGCAATTGGGAATTTATTGTTGCATTCACTCTTCCTAACCCCAATGCAAATGTCCTTGGTGCCCGGGCAAGGATTTGGAAGGGTTGAATTTTGGGTGGACTTGCCCGCGGGCAAGCCCGGGCAAGGTCCCGAGCAGTCCAAAAACTTGGCCCCTTACTCAAAATGAGATCTACTCGGTGCAAGTGGGAATTTATTGTTGCATTCACTCTTCCTAACCCCAATGCAAATGTCCTTGGTGCCCGGGCAAGGATTTGGAAGAGTTGAATTTTGGGTGGACTTGCCCGCGGGCAAGCCCGGGCAAGGTCCCGAGCAGTCCAAAAACTTGGCCCCTTACTCAAAACGAGATCTACTCGGTGCAATTGGGAATTTATTGTTGCATTCACTCTTCCTAACCCCAATGCAAATGTCCTTGGTGCCCGGGCAAGGATTTGGAAGGGTTGAATTTTGGGTGGACTTGCCCGCGGGCAAGCCCGGGCAAGGTCCCTAGCAGTCCAAAAACTTGGCCCCTTACTCAAAATGAGATCTACTCGGTGCAAGTGGGAATTTATTGTTGCATTCACTCTTCCTAACCCCAATGCAAATGTCCTTGGTGCCCGGGCAAGGATTTGGAAGAGTTGAATTTTGGGTGGACTTGCCCGCGGGCAAGCCCGGGCAAGGTCCCGAGCAGTCCAAAAACTTGGCCCCTTACTCAAAACGAGATCTACTCGGTGCAATTGGGAATTTATTGTTGCATTCACTCTTCCTAACCCCAATGCAAATGTCCTTGGTGCCCGGGCAAGGATTTGGAAGAGTTGAATTTTGGGTGGACTTGCCCGCGGGCAAGCCCGGGCAAGGTCCCGAGCAGTCCAAAAACTTGGCCCCTTACTCAAAATGAGATCTACTCGGTGCAATTGGTAATTTATTGTTGCATTCACTCTTCCTAACCCCAATGCAAATGTCCTTGGTGCCCGGGCAAGGATTTGGAAGAGTTGAATTTTGGGTGGACTTGCCCGCGGGCAAGCCCGGGCAAGGTCCCGAGCAGTCCAAAAACTTGGCCCCTTACTCAAAATGAGATCTACTCGGTGCAAGTGGGAATTTATTGTTGCATTCACTCTTCCTAACCCCAATGCAAATGTCCTTGGTGCCCGGGCAAGGATTTGGAAGAGTTGAATTTTGGGTGGACTTGCCCGCGGGCAAGCCCGGGCAAGGTCCCGAGCAGTCCAAAAACTTGGCCCCTTACTCAAAATGAGATCTACTCGGTGCAAGTGGGAATTTATTGTTGCATTCACTCTTCCTAACCCCAATGCAAATGTCCTTGGTGCCCGGGCAAGGATTTGGAAGAGTTGAATTTTGGGTGGACTTGCCCGCGGGCAAGCCCGGGCAAGGTCCCGAGCAACTTTGGGCAAGGTGGTGGCAAGGTTTGGCAACCTTGGAAAGGGTCCTGGCAAGGTTTGGCACGCTCGGGAAGGGTCCGGGCAAGTCCTGGCACGTCCAGGACTTGTCCAAGCACGTCCTGGACTAGTCCTGGCTTGCTCAGGACTTGCTCAGGACTTACTCAGGACTTGCCCGGGCAAGTCCTGAGCAGTCCAAAAACTTCACCCCTTACTCAAAATGAAATCTACACGTTACATTTGAGTTTTTCTTTGTCCATTCACTCATACTCATCCCCCCCTACATGTGGGGCTGTCCGGCCGCCGGAGCCGCCGCCCGTGGTGGCCGTTTGAGGGTGCACAAGTCTGAACACTAAAAAATTCGTAAAATATTCTACGAGTGTCCGAAAATTATGAAACTTGGGGATTGATCTTCTGTTATGGTGCCTAGCATTGCTGCAAAAAATCATGGAAAAATTCGATCTCTAGGTCCCTCAAAAAAAAGTTGTCGTTTGAGAAAAAAGTATGTCTGTTGGTGCCACAATGGAAAAAGTCCAAATTGCATATATAGGGGGGCACCCCTCCCCCCCTCCCCATGGCAGGATCCACGCACACA
>JAYWLI010000069.1:47500-52500 GCA_037074505.1 Albizia julibrissin
CCCCGTGGGCAAGTATCATGGACCCTTGGGCAAGGTCCTAGCGAGTGCGGGCAAGTTCCCTGCGCGGCGTCATTTCGTAAAACATGACCCCCGTTGGTGGAACTCGTGAGATTTCCAAAATTGCTCTATAGGGGGGCAACGATCGTGGACCCTTGACCAAGGTCCGAGCATGTGCGGGCAAAACGAGGGCAAGGTGTTGCAGGTGTGGGCAACACGTGGGCAAAGATCATGGACCATTGAGCAAGGTCCGAGCATGTGCAAATGTCCCCGTGGGCAAGTATCATGGACCCTTGGGCAAGGTCCTAGCGAGTGCGGGCAAGTTCCCTGCGCGGCGTCATTTCGTAAAAAATGACCCCCGTTGGTGGAACTCGTGAGATTTCCAAAATTGCTCTATAGGGGGGCAACGATCGTGGACCCTTGACCAAGGTCCGAGCATGTGCGGGCAAAACGAGGGCAAGGTGTTGCAGGTGTGGGCAACACGTGGGCAAAGATCATGGACCATTGAGCAAGGTCCGAGCATGTGCAAATGTCCCCGTGGGCAAGTATCATGGACCCTTGGGCAAGGTCCTAGCGAGTGCGGGCAAGTTCCCTGCGCGGCGTCATTTCGTAAAAAATGACCCCCGTTGGTGGAACTCGTGAGATTTCCAAAATTGCTCTATAGGGGGGCAACGATCGTGGACCCTTGACCAAGGTCCGAGCATGTGCGGGCAAAACGAGGGCAAGGTCCAGGCAAGGTGTTGCAGGTGTGGGCAACACGTGGGCAAAGATCATGGACCATTGAGCAAGGTCCGAGCATGTGCGGGAAACACGTGGGCAAGCATCATGGACCCTTGGGCTAGGTCCTAGCGAGTGTGGGAAAAGCATGGACAAGGTCCGAGCAAGGAGTTGCAATTGTTCGCAGCGCGTGGGTGGACAAGGATTTGGAAGAGTTGAATTTTGGGTGGTCTTGCCCGCGGGCAAGACCGGCAAGGTCCCGAGCAGTCCAAAAACTTGGCCCCTTACTCAAAATGAGATCTACTCGGTGCAAGTGGGAATTTATTGTTGCATTCACTCTTCCTAACCCCAATGCAAATGTCCTTGGTGCCCGGGCAAGGATTTGGAAGAGTTGAATTTTGGGTGGACTTGCCCGCGGGCAAGCCCGGGCAAGGTCCCGAGCAGTCCAAAAACTTGGCCCCTTACTCAAAATGAGATCTACTCGGTGCAAGTGGGAATTTATTGTTGCATTCACTCTTCCTAACCCCAATGCAAATGTCCTTGGTGCCCGGGCAAGGATTTGGAAGAGTTGAATTTTGGGTGGACTTGCCCGCGGGCAAGCCCGGGCAAGGTCCCGAGCAGTCCAAAAACTTGGCCCCTTACTCAAAATGAGATCTACTCGGTGCAAGTGGGAATTTATTGTTGCATTCACTCTTCCTAACCCCAATGCAAATGTCCTTGGTGCCCGGGCAAGGATTTGGAAGAGTTGAATTTTGGGTGGACTTGCCCGCGGGCAAGCCCGGGCAAGGTCCCGAGCAGTCCAAAAACTTGGCCCCTTACTCAAAATGAGATCTACTCGGTGCAAGTGGGAATTTATTGTTGCATTCACTCTTCCTAACCCCAATGCAAATGTCCTTGGTGCCCGGGCAAGGATTTGGAAGAGTTGAATTTTGGGTGGACTTGCCCGCGGGCAAGCCCGGGCAAGGTCCCGAGCAGTCCAAAAACTTGGCCCCTTACTCAAAACGAGATCTACTCGGTGCAATTGGGAATTTATTGTTGCATTCACTCTTCCTAACCCCAATGCAAATGTCCTTGGTGCCCGGGCAAGGATTTGGAAGAGTTGAATTTTGGGTGGACTTGCCCGCGGGCAAGCCCGGGCAAGGTCCCGAGCAGTCCAAAAACTTGGCCCCTTACTCAAAACGAGATCTACTCGGTGCAATTGGGAATTTATTGTTGCATTCACTCTTCCTAACCCCAATGCAAATGTCCTTGGTGCCCGGGCAAGGATTTGGAAGAGTTGAATTTTGGGTGGACTTGCCCGCGGGCAAGCCCGGGCAAGGTCCCGAGCAGTCCAAAAACTTGGCCCCTTACTCAAAATGAGATCTACTCGGTGCAAGTGGGAATTTATTGTTGCATTCACTCTTCCTAACCCCAATGCAAATGTCCTTGGTGCCCGGGCAAGGATTTGGAAGAGTTGAATTTTGGGTGGACTTGCCCGCGGGCAAGCCCGGGCAAGGTCCCGAGCAGTCCAAAAACTTGGCCCCTTACTCAAAACGAGATCTACTCGGTGCAATTGGGAATTTATTGTTGCATTCACTCTTCCTAACCCCAATGCAAATGTCCTTGGTGCCCGGGCAAGGATTTGGAAGGGTTGAATTTTGGGTGGACTTGCCCGCGGGCAAGCCCGGGCAAGGTCCCGAGCAGTCCAAAAACTTGGCCCCTTACTCAAAACGAGATCTACTCGGTGCAATTGGGAATTTATTGTTGCATTCACTCTTCCTAACCCCAATGCAAATGTCCTTGGTGCCCGGGCAAGGATTTGGAAGGGTTGAATTTTGGGTGGACTTGCCCGCGGGCAAGCCCGGGCAAGGTCCCGAGCAGTCCAAAAACTTGGCCCCTTACTCAAAATGAGATCTACTCGGTGCAAGTGGGAATTTATTGTTGCATTCACTCTTCCTAACCCCAATGCAAATGTCCTTGGTGCCCGGGCAAGGATTTGGAAGAGTTGAATTTTGGGTGGACTTGCCCGCGGGCAAGCCCGGGCAAGGTCCCGAGCAGTCCAAAAACTTGGCCCCTTACTCAAAACGAGATCTACTCGGTGCAATTGGGAATTTATTGTTGCATTCACTCTTCCTAACCCCAATGCAAATGTCCTTGGTGCCCGGGCAAGGATTTGGAAGGGTTGAATTTTGGGTGGACTTGCCCGCGGGCAAGCCCGGGCAAGGTCCCTAGCAGTCCAAAAACTTGGCCCCTTACTCAAAATGAGATCTACTCGGTGCAAGTGGGAATTTATTGTTGCATTCACTCTTCCTAACCCCAATGCAAATGTCCTTGGTGCCCGGGCAAGGATTTGGAAGAGTTGAATTTTGGGTGGACTTGCCCGCGGGCAAGCCCGGGCAAGGTCCCGAGCAGTCCAAAAACTTGGCCCCTTACTCAAAACGAGATCTACTCGGTGCAATTGGGAATTTATTGTTGCATTCACTCTTCCTAACCCCAATGCAAATGTCCTTGGTGCCCGGGCAAGGATTTGGAAGAGTTGAATTTTGGGTGGACTTGCCCGCGGGCAAGCCCGGGCAAGGTCCCGAGCAGTCCAAAAACTTGGCCCCTTACTCAAAATGAGATCTACTCGGTGCAATTGGGAATTTATTGTTGCATTCACTCTTCCTAACCCCAATGCAAATGTCCTTGGTGCCCGGGCAAGGATTTGGAAGAGTTGAATTTTGGGTGGACTTGCCCGCGGGCAAGCCCGGGCAAGGTCCCGAGCAGTCCAAAAACTTGGCCCCTTACTCAAAATGAGATCTACTCGGTGCAATTGGGAATTTATTGTTGCATTCACTCTTCCTAACCCCAATGCAAATGTCCTTGGTGCCCGGGCAAGGATTTGGAAGAGTTGAATTTTGGGTGGACTTGCCCGCGGGCAAGCCCGGGCAAGGTCCCGAGCAGTCCAAAAACTTGGCCCCTTACTCAAAATGAGATCTACTCGGTGCAAGTGGGAATTTATTGTTGCATTCACTCTTCCTAACCCCAATGCAAATGTCCTTGGTGCCCGGGCAAGGATTTGGAAGAGTTGAATTTTGGGTGGACTTGCCCGCGGGCAAGCCCGGGCAAGGTCCCGAGCAACTTTGGGCAAGGTGGTGGCAAGGTTTGGCAACCTTGGAAAGGGTCCTGGCAAGGTTTGGCACGCTCGGGAAGGGTCCGGGCAAGTCCTGGCACGTCCAGGACTTGTCCAAGCACGTCCTGGACTAGTCCTGGCTTGCTCAGGACTTGCTCAGGACTTACTCAGGACTTGCCCGGGCAAGTCCTGAGCAGTCCAAAAACTTCACCCCTTACTCAAAATGAAATCTACACGTTACATTTGAGTTTTTCTTTGTCCATTCACTCATACTCATCCCCCCCTACATGTGGGGCTGTCCGGCCGCCGGAGCCGCCGCCCGTGGTGGCCGTTTGAGGGTGCACAAGTCTGAACACTAAAAAATTCGTAAAATATTCTACGAGTGTCCGAAAATTATGAAACTTGGGGATTGATCTTCTGTTATGGTGCCTAGCATTGCTGCAAAAAATCATGGAAAAATTCGATCTCTAGGTCCCTCAAAAAAAAGTTGTCGTTTGAGAAAAAAGTATGTCTGTTGGTGCCACAATGGAAAAAGTCCAAATTGCATATATAGGGGGGCACCCCTCCCCCCCTCCCCATGGCAGGATCCACGCACACACGCTATGTCCCTTTGTGGCGAGCAAGTGTGTGAGCCATGGGGTCGAGTTCCTTGGTCACTTCGTACGTCGGCGCCACCCGTGGCGGCCGGCGGCGGTGGCCGGCCGTAGAGGGGCGGCCACCGGCGACTTTTCCGGCGACTTTTCCGGCGGACCCTAAAATGTGTTGGATTTCATATGGGATGGATTGTGGCACGTGCTTGGGGGTTCTTTGCCCTCCCTTGAGTGAGATACCCATCAAACCCGCATCCGTTAAGGGGACTTGCGCGACCTACCCACTTTGGATGGAAACCGCATGATTCCTAGGCTAGGGCGCGGTGGGGCTCTCGCCCTTGTGAGGCACATGTAACCCGCTTTGTTGTTGCTTCATGGAACTCTCGTGCGTGGGACTCCTCCTAACAATCTTGCGGAACGGCATCCGTTCTCGGGCTCTTGCCCCCCGGGTGCTCAGTAAGCTTGGGCGTGGTTGGATTCTTGCAATCGGGACGACCACGCGACACGCCTTGCACTCGAGTTCCTCGGTCACTTCGTACGTCGGCGCCACCCGTGGCGGCCGGCGGCGGTGGCCGCCCGTGGAGGTGCTTTTCCGGCGGACCCTA